>JAHSUH010005244.1:0-34776 GCA_025388415.1 Cynanchum wilfordii
CTAGGAAAGAATACTATTAGATGTAAATGGATGTTTGCTATGAAGGTGATAGGTTCATTGCCTATTTGAAAACTTGCCTTATTTCTAAAAGCTATGCCCAAACATAGAGGTAGATTATTTTAACACACTCTCCTATTGATAAACTCTCTAGTGTCATGTTGTTTATTTTCATGCCTAATGTTAAGGATTGAAACCTCCTTCAATTTAATATTACGAATGTCTTTTTGCATAGTGATCTTAAAAAAAAAAAAAAAGAAAAAAAAGTTTATATGGAGCAATTTCCTAGATTTCTTGCTCAAGGGGAGAATGTAATAAATATGTCATCATCGAAAATATCTATAGACACAAAGCAAAGTTCTCAAGCCTGGATTGAAATTTTAGTCAATTAGTTAAGGGTTTTAGATTGAGGAAATGCATGTCATATTATTCATCTTTTATAAAAATCGAATAGTGACATATTCTTTGGTAGTATACGTAAATAATATTGTCATCACTGAGAGTGTGACACTTCATATATATAATCACTAAAACCTTTATGTTCAATGAGTTTGCAACAAAAGATTTAGAAGCGCTAAAATATTTCTTGGGAGTTGAAGTTACAAGAAGTAAGGAATCCTATTGTCTCAAAAGAAGTATGAACTAGAAGATCTACTAACTGAAACAAAGAAGTTGGAAGTTGAATGAAACAGTTCTCCAATGATCCTGAATTTACAATTTTCAATGGAAGGAGAGTTATTTCAATGTAAGATTGATTGGGAAATTGAAGTACTCAAAGTAACACAAACTAGATATTGCATACTCTTGTTAGTGTTGTAACTAAATTTATGTCTTCTCCAAATGTTTAACATTGGGCACCCTAATAATACATTGTATGCTACTTGAAAGGAACAACTAGACGTGGGATTGAATATAAAAACCATGGACTTATTAAACATTGAGTGCTATTCAAATGTAGATTGGGCATGTTCAAAGATTGGAGGTTATTTGCTACCATGGAGAAGTAAGAAGTAAAAAGTAGATTGAAGGTTGAGTGCAAAATTAGAATATAGAGCTATGGTGAAATCTATCCGTGAAATCATATGGTTAAGACAACTTTTATCCGAGTTTAGGCTTCAATCTTGTGTGCCAAAAATTATATTGTGACCATGAAGCCACCCTCCATGTTGCCTCAAATCTCATTTTCCATGAATGAACCAAATATCGAGAGACTATCACTTTGTTCCAAAAAATATACAAAGAGGTTTAATTTCCACAAAGCATGAAAGAACTTAGGAGAAAGCTTTGCCAAAACTCTACATGGAACCCAAGTGGAGTATTTTCTAACAATTTTTGGGCATGGTTAACATTTATACTCCAACTTGAATGGGAGAGTTTGATTATTGGACTTAACATTTAACTACATGATTCTAAGGATAGAGCCTTAAATAACTTGTATTTTGAGTATAAAATCACAACTCCAGCTTACAATATAACATAGGATTCCATAATCCTTAATATAACTTCACAGAAGAATATGAAAATTCAAACATGATACTTTATTTGTTATCATCAAAAATCAGATAATTTCACCTTTGACCCAAGCCTATCAAGAGCCTTGACAATCTGAAGGTTTCTTTCAAGAAAATGTAGATGCTATTGGTTATTTATCACCAACATAATCCAAGTACTTAAAAATCAATTACATAATGTCGTAACTATTTTTTCAGACAGTTCTTTCGGGTACTTTTAACCAACCTTTTCTAATCCTTTTACTCATCTTGGGAAACCACATTTTTCTCGAATGTTTCCTTTTAGAAATCCAAGATATATGGGTCCATACTACACATGTATATAGTCTTAAATATTTCAAATTTACATATCCACAAATACATCAATATTTATTTTATAACTACTTACTAATTCAATATAGAAGAATTTTTTAGTAACATAAACAATGAGTCTGATTCAGGTGTTCTTTTAAAAAATTTTAGTAACATAAACACAAAATTTAAAATCCCTTAAAAGTAGAGCATATTCTACTGTATTGTTTCCACCTAAACTTTCTAGTTTGTTGCAAAAGTTTAGAGATTTCTCGATATCCACGCACAGAGAATTATACCATTAAGCCTATCTTGTAAATATCTATTTATATCTCCCAATAAATAGGTAAAGTCAAAAAACGCCATAATCAACTATCAAGTATATTTTCCCAATTGCATATTTATCTTTAACCAAATCATGTCGTCATTTTCTACTTGTGGAAAAGATAAATTAAAAAAGGTCAAATTAGCTAAATTTTATAGGAAAATTTACTGAAAAGAACTTCAACGTTCTGGTACATTCATTGCAATTTAAATCCATTAATGGAAAACTAAAAGGTTGCTTATCTTATAGACTAAATGAGCTAAATGCAGTTTTCTGCACATGTTGTGTTCACAGACATACACTTTTTGTTTGACTTTCTGTTGACAAATATACATTAGGCTTTCAGACATAACCAATTGCTTCCACAAAGCTGATGCTTGTGCGACTAAAAAGTATATCATGTAATTTAGACTTCAATAACATAAGATGGATAGAATTAATATGATACCCTACAGATAGTAAAAACATAATAACAAATACAACATCCTATGAGAAGTGACATCTTAAATTTCTAGGATCTAGAAAGGGAGGGATTGTTGCAGTCAAAATTAGTGGTATCTCATCTATAACCTATAAAGTGAACGTTTGGATATAGATCCTGGTCAAGACCAGAATTAGCATAGAGCACTAATTTATGTAAACCATTAGACTTTAATTACACAATTGTAATGAGGGTCCAAATGAAACTTTAGATATGAATAAAAATTTAAAAATTATTTAGATTTCTAGGAGCACAGATGAGAAAAAGATGCCTCATAAAAAATATATAATCCTCTTGTACGGATAAAAGATGTCTTGGGTCACAAACATTTAGCAGAATTTTACACAGTATAAATTAAAACTCAAGATTTCCATATAAACATGTGTACCTTGCATTGAGAAGATTGAAAATCGAAAAGAACAATTAGTGCTAATAGCACATAGCACTAGGAATTTCTAGATGAATTAATACACATTTATAATTTAGAAATGATTATCTATGCTCAGCTCTTCAGTCAACAGAAACACTTTTCAAGAAACCTGTGTACAGATCATATTTCTAGGGAGATCATCTGAACTAAAATATAGTTAGTTACCTGAGAATTGCAGAATACACGTCACAACGGATACCTCCAGTGCAATACATCAAAATATCTGTTTTCTCCTTATCAACTGCAGCTAGAGGATCAGATACACTTTCCTGACACACGAAAGCATTGGAGGCAACCATGCAGACAAGAAATTAGAGAAAGAGGTTTGAAAGGATAAGGAAATTCTCATGCTTTTTTTAACCTTCATAAATTTATCTAGGGACCAAGAATAAGGCCTGGGCTAATTTACCATTCTTACGGGCAGATTAAATGAATCAGAATATCAATGTCATTCTTACAAAGTCTCAGTAGATAGCTCATCCTCAGATATACAAAATACATATATTAACAAGTCAAATTTTGGAATACCTCTGACTCAGATAGTCCAAACGAAGTGCTCCTAAAACAGTCCACCTCAGGCCGTTTTGCACCTTTAAAGTGACCAATGTCCCATTCATAACCTGATAACAATAAAAACCTGAAACTATGAACCAGGAACTCTACAATAAAAAGAGAGGGGCTAACATCCTTAGTATTGTTGCACTTTCAATATGCTTTCAGTTCCAGGACGAGATTAGAGACATTTTCTTTACGAATGATATCTATTCTAGGCATATGCTTTCCTTAAGTTCCAATTGTTCATGTTTATTTTGTGGTTCATATGTAGTTAATGACTCAAAGAGCCGATAAGGAATAGGAATAGAATGAACTGCCCAAAAAGTTTATGCATTTGTTACCCAATGCCATCATGTAGAAGAACTGTTTTTTGATAAGCTCCAAAAGTACTTCATAAATAAAATAGAATTCAAGACAAACAAGAAATAAACAAAGTCAAAAGACACTTAATAAAAGGATAATTAATTACCATCTTTCCTTGCCAGACTGATTAAACAATAAATTAGAACTAAAGCCCAATGTTCCAAACATCAAGCATGTCAATGTAAAAATGCAATCAGCACCTAAAAATCATTAAGATAAAAGTAAGACAACATATTCGCTAAGAGAATAATGAGGTGACAGAGAGGCATATTACCGATTAACAGACTAATTGAACTAGTGAACCAACAAAAATAAACCTTACTTTCAACCATCAAGTAGGTCAACATAAAATGCAAAGAGCAATTTAAAATCATATATAAAATAAATAAAAAAGACAAAAAAATGTGAACCAAGATACCTATTTACAAGGTCACTAAGAGAATAGAGATCACCAAATGGATTATATTAGTGAACCAAGTTCAAGAAGCTCTATATTCCACCCATCAAGCAGGGGAACATATAATGCATCTGGTAATATATATTTAGTCAATACTAGAGAACCACTAGGGCACATGTGGACAACCTCGTTTTCTTTCATTTTTATCACACCATAGCCCCAAGCTTTAAAATTTTTTAGGAAAAGAATATTTTTATGGCTTAGAGTTTGCGTGAAACCCTTTTTTGGTAATGTTATTACTTGAAAATATCTAACTAAAACTTACCTTTTGCATGACATGCAGATTTCATGAGTTTCTGTTTATTCTATTTTCATTTTCTTTTTATTCCTCTTTTTTTTCTTCTATATATCAGTGAGTAACACTATTTGTTGCTGTTTTTCCTTTTTCTTTACTTTTTTAGCTTTGAGAAGGTTCCACTTTTAAGAGAAATTTCATTTTTAATCAGCAAAAATGTCCCTGATGTTGTATGTATAACAATATTTACATTACATTGATAGGATGTTTCTGTTTGGCTCTTCTCCATCAAATGTATAATCTGTTTCCTCCGAATTAACAAACCTTTAATGCTCTTTCTATAAAAAAAAAGGACAAAGGACTTTTTCCAGTGGAAGCATCTAAAAAGGTTACTTGTAAAAGTACAAGTGCCCTTAGTTTGGAATTCAGTTTAACTATTGAATCTGCTTTTACAAGTGTGCTACTTGGAGCTTGCAGTAAAAGAATCTTTGTATATTCCATATAAGCATGATCACATGTTACAGTCATTAATTTTTTCCAGTTTATAACTTTCTGGTTTAATGCAATGATCATGATTTATACTTTTATCTAAGAAGAAATTGTTCAGCAATGCAGCTTCACTGCTTAGTCAATTGTAAGTAGCTTTTATGTCTTGGACCTTCACTTTTGTTGTTTTGAGTTTTTTAAAAAAAAGAATAACGAAAAAATTAGATGTAAGGTTCTAGCATAAAAATAATAAAATCATTTATGTAAATAATTATAGTTCATGACCAAAAGTGAATAAAATAAGCCCATAAAAATTCTAAAGTGACATATCAGATGATTAAACTGCCTAACATTACCAAGGTGACAAACTAGTGAGCAAGGAATTAGATGTCTGTTAACCAGCATTCAAGAAGTTGAACAAAGAAATGAATGGGTAAGTACATAGTTGATCTTTTGGACCAATACTGATCATGGCATAAAGCATGTCTAGATACCCGAAGACCCATTTTTTCCAAAAGTCTAAACAATAAGGCTTATGATACTGGATCCAGTCAGAATGAGGATGTATATAAGCAGATAACACAAAATAGGTGGACTATATCATCAATATATTCCAATTATCAAGGAAAGCTAGCTGCTTTATGATCAATATTGTCAGGTATAAATGCTTTGATCATAAAGACTGTAATACTCCTCAATAAGGAATAATTGTCATGATTTATGACATTAGAAAGTATTTTATTTAAAGTAATCTGGCATCATGTAACATATTTTTGACATTTTTCCAGATTTGATATTTTGAAACAGAGAATGGGTGGTTATAGTAGGTTCTGGCTGAAAAAAATTATGCAGACTGCATTCTGAATCAACTAAGTGTTTTCTCTCAAGAATCAAATAATTTCCTATTTTCAGGGATCCAATTATTAACGAGAAACATTCTAAAACGGAAGTATTTGTTATTATGTAGATCTTCAAAAGATTAAAAGTTAATCACAGCAACTGGCCTTTTCCATCAGCATAATCATTTCTATTGCAGTTTTTATCATCTTTATAAAGTATCATTTCCTAATAGGGCATAACGCTACCACAGTTTCTAGCAAGATCTCTGCCTCTGCTATTAAAGTGGTTAACCAAAATTTGGTACACCTTGTTTGCATTTTGCCGCAAAATTAAATACAAGAATCTATTTTGTTCAAGTCTCCCCAACATAATTATGATCAACTGGTACCAGATAAGTTTAGGATTCTGAATGTTGGGGAAGATCCTTGGTTTGGTACCAAAGCATCCAAGTTCCTTCCTTAGAAGGAAAGGCTTCATATTTTATAACTGGCGCATATCATATTTGTTGTTATTGTAGGTTAATGCAGGCACACATTTTTCATTTCTTGATATTTTTCTATGCAACACAAAATTAGCAATTATATTCCACTTCTAAAATGTTCATATGTCAAAAATCATCCAAGAATTCAGCAAATTTTACCAAATAGTTTATATTCATCCTTGAAACAGGCTGAAATTTGACAATCAAAAAACCAATTGAATCTTAAAAGTATCAGCATACACCAAATCTAGTGCAGAAGAGCAAATTCTAAAAAGAATACATACCGTTTCTTACATCAAGTAGAATACAGTTTGTACTAAGAACAGCATTTAACTTAACACCCATTTCGCTTGCCGCTTCTAATCTGTTCCGCCACTGCTTTGATGTGAGTGGCATTGCCCGAATTGCAGGATCAGTCAAAGGAAGATGTGAAACACCACCTTCAAACTGGAAAATATATTTTTAGTAAATTGACAGGCCAATATTTTCCTTTTATCCAATTCTTAAACAGAGTAAAATAGATGAAATAAAATAGATCACAATAGTAAAGGTTAAATGCCAATAGAGAAGAACAAATGCTATTGCTTCAGTGTAAAGGATATTAATCTGTAATAGATTAGACAAGTTGCATCTACAGTTAATGTATATTTATATCTGTATTTAGGCAACCCGAAATTCAGCATATTTAATCAACATTCCAAACCAAGATGGATCATAATTGAGTTGCATGTAACAAAATAAGTTTTAGTTCAAGAATGTGATCAGAAAGGAATTAAGAATAATTTTCTCCCTTTACATCGCCACATACAACGTTAGTTTCCGCTATCATCTTCCAGAAACAATTGCTTCTTCAGGAACCATATTAATTAAAGAATGAAAGCAATAATAAAGCTCCTCTATTTTACAGGCTACTTTTTTTAATACTGCAGGGGCCTAGAATGAGATTAATTCCATACTCCAATATATTTCTAGTTTGATTTGCATAGTATATCCAGCCAAACCTGTTTCCTAGTCACTTAGGCAGTCATGGATGTTGTGCATAATCAAAGATGCAAATATTCTAAGAAAAAAGTACAAAATGAACAAGAAAACTACATTTAGCACATTAAAAAAACAATCAAAGAGGAAAAGGTAATGATGTTTTGTCCAAAATAAGAACCAATACTGAGAAGAGGACAATGAATTAATACTCGCTTTTTCCTGGTCATAATTCTAGTTAGAAGAAACAAAAATATTTAAATAAGTGAACAATATGAAATGAACTAGAAAAATATTATATAGCACAATATGAAAACAATGGAAGAGGAAAAATCAATGATGTTTTAGCCAGGATAAGAATCTATGCAGAGAGGATAATCAATATATATAACTTGCCTGTACAAGTGATGGTTTATAACGAAGCTTCAGTCTTGGAAAAGCATGCCCATTTGGAGCTGGAGATATCTGAACCAGTATATCCGAAAACCTGAAGTCCTCTCGTACCCATCTAACATAGTCAAGTGCATCTTTTGATGGTCCACTGTACTGCACAAAAGTATGTCTCAAGCCAAAAAGAGAAGAAAATGTGGAAGGCAATGACAAATATACTGAAGAACAAGATTCTTAACAAAGGCAGGAAGCCATTTCCTTGATGAATTCACATGATTACACAGCACCTTACCCTACCAACTGCTAATGCATCTAGAATACAAAAGCCCAAAACGAAAGAAGATTTCTTAGATTTAGGACAGCTAAGTTTTGGAACACTTGAATATTTACATACCATAACAATATAGAGCAAGAACCATAGAAGTAAAAATATTCAGTTACAATGAACTGAATATTCAAGTCTAAAGCTAAATTCAAGAAGTTAACAATTATATGGCATCCAGGAAAGAAAAATTTTTAACAATAGTTAAATTTATTTCAAATGCCACCCTTAGAAATTGTAAGAAGTAAACATCTATAGATATATAAGTATAATTTGGCAGTACATTCAACATATTTTGAAGATAGTTAAAACAGTAGAAGTATATCATATTGTTCAGGGATTAAAATCAGAAGATAAAATGGTTCGTGGGCTGCAATTGAATTGTTATATCATTTCTATCAAGAAACCTACTCAAAACACAAAATACGCACATGATAATTTAAGACATATCTTTCCCTTCAAAACCTATTTTCTAAGGTAACTTTCAATTTCATTTTGACCCTCAAAATCTAACTTCATTTATTCTGCCCTTTTTATCAAAAGGCATCTGTCAAACATGTTCTCAACAATTACAATAAAAAAATAAGTACATAAATTAACCAGACCACATCTACAGTTGTTCCAGCATGATACTTCGAGAAATATCCATGCTCCCATCCTAACATCATTTTCTAACAACATTTGTATGCTTTAGCCTCATTATTTCTCTACAGAACTAAAAGATTGTTTTTAACAAATAGAATACACAGTGCGCAATCTCAATGATCCCGTTAACATACTTCATAAAAGGGAAAAGTATAAGGCATACCTGTGCATTAATCCCTTGTTCATTCAAGTATATGCGACCATGCAAATCACGACCCTGATTCATCACAGAATATATTCAAAGCTTGTGAAAGACTAATATAAATCAGTATTCTTTTATGTTAATAATAGAAAACACCAAAGCATGCAGCAGGACATTTACTAATAATGAAAACAAATGGCAATACTTTGCAGGATGCTAAATAAATAGATAGTTCTCCAAAGTTGACGTTCTTATAAGATTCTTCATAATCAAATAAAATGGGATGCTTGCCATACAAGCTATTATTGGATGTAGTGAGGATCACATATATGTGGGCTTCTTGGTTTTTCAACAATTTTTTCAGATGGAAGATAATAAAATGGGAAAAAAGCAGGAACAAGTTATACTGCCAATACCTATCCTCATTTATAATATCTAGCCTCTTCACCAGCCTATACATTGTGCATATCTTAGATATATACATCAATATTTTTGCCTCGTAAATATACATTTCAGGCATGAATACCTATATCAAGTTATTGATAGAGGAGAGCAATACTTTCACCAGAAGTTCTTTCTAAATTTACATTCACTTGAAAATGCATGTCAACTAACAATGTATCATGTCATATCTCCCTGCCATATGATGTTCAGGCATAGATATGTAGGCAGGAATAGATTTGTTGTTCCAACACAGACCTTATATCTGATAGATAGGAAACAGATGAGATCTGTCATTAGCTTATAATGGAAGCAAACTGAAATACTCAGGGCAAAAAACAAAGACCTGTCCCTGCTATTAACTGCCAAGAGACAGAAGAAAAAAAAAAAAACAAAAAAAAGACAAACAAACATACAAAGAAATTTTCTGACAGATCAATCATCATAGAGAAAAGATTATTTTCAATAATAATAGCTCACACTATCCTCAAAATATATATTTAAGAGCAAAGTCACCTACTCAGTACCATCAGAAATTAAATCAAAACTGCTTAAAGCATAATGGAGTCACTAAGGCAGATTATCCAAATCCATTTACAGACATTGCTCGCAAACTGGATCATTTCAGCACACAATAAGTGTCTAATTTAGCTAATCTTATTTATCATAAGAAAACTGTTACAGTATCTAAAAATCTGACCTTTCATTTATTCTCATAAATGTAATCAATTCGTGTACTGGAACATATTTTGAAGATTTTTTATTGTTGATAAAGCATGATTCTGCCAAGGCAGAACTGCAAGTAAAGGTAAATAAAAGAAGCTGCATTAACAATGTCAATAATTTTTGGACTTAAACTAAAGTTAGCAATTTATCCCCCATACTCAAAAAAAAAAAAAAAAAAAAAAAAAAAAAAAACAAAACAAACCTCTAACGTTAAAATTAAAACCATTCTAGTTAAATTCAGATTTGAAATGGGCAAGTATGATTACAACAGTCTCAAACACCAGAGCTACAAACATCCATTGGCGCCAGAAAATTAGCCTAAGTTTTTACAAAAGGAAACAAATATAAACTAAAATAGAAAAAGGGAATGGTAATACCTGAACGAAGGCGAGGTGTTTAGAGACTTCTTCTTCAGGGTCCTCTATGAACACAAAACGGTAGAAATTAACCACTATAAATTCATCTTTTTCCAAACTATCTTCTTCAGCATCAACTCTGACCAAATTGCAGCCCTTTGATGCTGAAAATGCAAACCGCACACAACTTTCTTCCCATTTCGAAGAAAATGGCTTAATTTTCCTCCAACTAAACTGAAATGGACTCCCTGAAAAAATTAGATGAGGCAGTGCCCTGATTCTATTTATAGTTTTAAGAGACGCAAATTCAAATGTAGGAAGATTCTTGGACGTGATAACATCATTGTGTTTATGGTGATTGTAATTTGATTGTGGAGCTGAAGGGATAACAGAGCAAGACATCATAATTCATAGAGCTCTGTTCTGATATTGCAAAACAAGCCCAAATCAGGGTTTGGTTGGGTAAAGATAAGAATAAGGGATTGAAAAACAAGGGGGGGAAATTTGTGGTTCATTTGGGCTCTCACATTTTTAAATTACAATCAGGGTGATTTGTGCAGTTGTATTTTTTCTTTTTGAGTTTCATAGCGGAAAAAAAAAAAAAAAGGGTATCCCTATTGCTAGGTGTATTGGGTAGTGTGTCTAACTATTTTTTATCGTCATTCATCCAAAAAAAAAAAAAAACTATTTTTTATCGCGCTATGCTATATTCCTGATTTTTTTTTCTTTTTGATTTCTCTCTTTGGTTTAAAACAAATAGTCTTCACCAACATGTTTTACCTAACTCTCTACCTTGGTCTAATTTTTTTACTTTTTCTTGTTGGTTTTTGTGGATTAAAAGGAATCATTTCTTACATCTATCTACTCTTTTCACATATATTTCTTCTACATTTGTTGAATCTAGAGTTATGGAGTTTTTACAGTTCGGTTCCGATAATGTTTTTCCTTTTCTTCCAACAAAGATTCAAACTAAGTTTATTCGATGGATTCCGCCAGATTTTCCCTTTTTAAAATTGAATTATGATGGTTTTGCTAAACCTAATCCTCGTAAGTTAGAAATTGGTGGAGTTTTTCGTGATTATCGGGGTAAATGGATTATAGGGTATTGTCGGACTATTCCTTAGGGTAATAATTTATATGTGGAGTTGGGAGCTATTAAGGAAGGTCTGCAAATAGTTGTGGATAGAAAATATACTCACATTATATTGGAAAGTGATTCGAGTATTGCACTCCACCTCTTGACTCAATCATTCATCCATATACGTTTCTACTCTTTGTTATGCACATGCAGAATGCTAATGAAGAGTATCCCTTACCTCCACGTCAAGTTTTACCACCGAGAAGGAAATGACACCGCCGATGCTCTGGAAAATTTGGGTCGGATGCAAGATCTCATGGTTCTGCAACTTTTTGAAGAGCCACCGAAAAGCATCAAAACTTCTCTTTTTTTGGATCCGAGCTCAGCTTATTCTTAGAGGCAAGTTAAAACAAAAGGTTGATGGCTTTGATTTTGATGGGTATGTTCGAGGGCTTGAGATTAGTCTCAAGGAAGCCGAAGCTTGGTTTTTTGCGGAAACTGTTTCTTTCTTTCCGTTTGTTTCTTTTCGGTTACTTAGTTTTTTCCGCCTCTTTGGTTAGCTACTTGTGCTACGTGGTCTTAATCCCCACTGTTGTTTCCCACTTATTTTTGTATCTCGGATTGGGGCCCACTTCATATACATTACTTTTACTTTAATATAATTTACCTATCCTTTACCGAAAAAAAAACTATTTCTTATCGTATTTACTCATCGTGCAATCTCGAGTTTTTGCTCAAAATTGCGTACTTTTTTAAATTGGTTCTGGTTTGACCCTATTTTTTAAATTATTTCTCAATTTGCACTAGACTCATTGACAAAATGAATTCTATTGGTACCCACCGAAAAATATTCAATTTTTTTTCTCTCCTCTTTTTCTCTTTTCTCTTTTTTTCTCTTCTCTTTCATTCTTTGTTTGTGTTTCGCCCTTCACGTCGTCTCCTCTTTTTCTTTCTTTTTGTTTTTTCTTCCCTCTTCTTTTCAGCTGCCCTATTTAAAATTTTATTTTAACTCTAGGACTCATAGAATGAGTCCTACTTGTAAAATTCATATCCCTTTAAAACTCAATAGAACTTCAATTCATAAATTTTCAAACTTCCATTGTTCTCTAAAGTTTCTCGCTCTAGATTCGCTCAAGTGATTTCAACCATCGATTATAAGTATTCAAACTAACAAATTTTAACTTTGATAGCAATTTGTTTATTTACCACTCTACCTATTTCATTTATCTAGGGTTTATAGTACTATTTTGCCTGAAGTTGAAAAAAATCTTAACTTTTATTCTATTTTTTCATGAATTTTTCTTCTACATATCATTTATTTATAGTTGATAGTATTATATTTAAATTTTTAGGTTATGAATTTTTTAGGGCCAAGAGTTTTTTATTTGTGTTTATAAAGAAACATTATATATGAAATTTTTTAATATATTGAATTTTTATTTACATTTTGTAGATGACATTGTTAGAGGAACCAATTTGATTAAATTTCTTTTAGGATTCTAGTATTCTATATGATTGAAATGATAATCCATATTTTAAAGGGTCGGCTAAAAAATCATGGGTGTTTAGAAGACAAATTTCTTATTTTGACATAATTCAAAAGGTATGCAACTATAGAGGTATCGATATGACATGTGGCAATCAATCTTCCCATATTTTTAAATTCTCTTGTATTATGGCACACAACAAGGTAGATAATGTTTTGTTAACCACTTCAGTTTGACCAATAGTTTGTGTGTGACAAGTAGTAGAAAACAAAAGCTTAGTACCTAGTTTTTTTAGTGAAGTTAGGCAAAGCAAACAAAGGTGCATCACTCAATTTTTCTTTAATTAAATTAAATGTCTTCTCATGATCATCACCCCACTTAAAACCAACATTATTTTTAATAACTTCAGTCAAAGGTACGACTAAGCTACTGAAAACTTTCACGGATATCCAATCACCGTCTGGATTTCTAAGGTGTACCATAGCTTTATGTCTCCAATGAATAATAGTGAAAATATGAAAATACCTACTGTTAGCATCTCCCTCCTCTATCCACTTTCATCTGGATTTATCCCTCCAGTGTAGCTCTTCCCTTTTCAACATCTCATCTAGATCAAGTTGTGTTTGGGCTTCCTTTTGACAAACAGTAGGGGTAAAAAGGAGATTTTGGAGTTGGTCAATGTGATTTTTTAAGATTTTTTATGTTAAAGTTGACACCCGGCAAAAGAAGTTTTATTCCGGATTTTGAGTGCAGATTTGGTGTTACAGAGTTTCAATGTTAAGGCAATGAGGTCACCATTGGTTGGAAGATTCCATGCTTTAATGATTACCTCAACAACATTAGGATCTCTTGTCCACATTGATTCGAAGAGAAACGGTTCCGAATAAGATTCCACAAGTGGGGCAGTTTGTAGCAACAATGGCTTATGATCGCTGTTAAGGGTCGTGAGATGTGAAACATATGCCTGCGGAAAAAGAATCCTCCGGGGTCCTTCATAGACAATACTTCCAGAGGAGGTGCTTGTGACATTATAAGAAACTCATTAGGCGAATGGATTATGGGTTTTATGCAAGGTTTTATATATACTTCAAACAACCATGTTGAACTGTTGGCACTCAAATGAGGACCTGAAATAGCCCAATCACTCAGCATTCAAAAACTTGAAATCAATACGGATTCCCGAGTAATTGTCTCTTGGCTAAATAATACAACTCCACCTACTAATCTTGTTTCTTTGATTTCTAATTGTAGATGGTTGATTACGTAATTAACACATCCCAAATTGAAGCATTCCTTCAAGGAGAGTAACATGGTCACTAATTCAGTAGCTAAAACAGGAAATGACACTGCAACAAATTTCTTTATTTTCTTTACCCCTCCTAGTTTCGTTTTGCGACGGATTTGTGACGAAAAAAGGTCGTCGCTATTTGCAATCGGATTTGCGATGGAAAAGGCCATTGCTATTTGCAATGGAAAAATTCGTCACTAGTTGCAACGAATTTGTGACAGAAAAGGTTGTCGCTATTTGTGACCGATTTGCAACGAATCCGGCGGTCGCTATTTGCGACAGTCCTGACGGTTGCTATTTTTATTTTTAACAAATTTTAATTAAATTTTTTTTAATTTATAATTTTATAAAATTATTTATTAAATACTTGAAATTCTATTTAAATATATAAAATAAACCATTTAACTATAGCTAAATTAAGACATATATAAAAAATACAAAAAATAAAACATTCTAAAATGTCATTATACTAATAATATATAAATTTCATACAACAATACATTCTAAAATGTCATTGTACTAATAATATATAAGTTTCATACAACAAAACATCATAAAATGTCATTGTATAAATAATATATAAATTCCATACAACAAAACACTCTAAATGGCATTCTCAAAATATCAATACAATGGTGATCGAGAAGAGTCTCATGGATCATGATGGATTGTCAGCTAGAGTATGATCATTACCTTCATCACTAATAAGAGTCGATGGAACTGGTGGTAATGATGATGATCCAATGTGAAAGAAGTTGCCTCTAGTGTTGTAAATCTATCCATGCAGGACAAGAATTTGCAAACCTCTCTCTATCCCGAGCAAGATGATCAGATAGTCTTCTTCGACAAATCTTCTTCTAGTTCTTTCGTATCAATGCACTATCATGTCTTTCCCATCGAAATGATCTCTACGAAATATATAAAATTATTTAAATATAATTAAAAATATGATATTAATAATAAATTTAAAAGGATTAAAGGATTAAGTAGTTAAATGAATCGAACGATTTTCCAATAAGAAAGTTCTTTACATAATAAATGAATTATATAAAATAACATCACTTACGCTAAAAGTTTGAAACCAAATGTCTTTCACTTTGTTTGGCATATCTAAAAAAGTGGGGCATGATCCTACGGAATAGGCCTTGAAAGATTGTATAGTTGTATGAACACAATTTTTGGACCCTTCAGATCTAATTTCATAATAAACAAAGAAAGTAGAAGCAAAAACAAAAATAAAAAGGAAAAAAAAGACAAAGAAATATGAATTAATGAAGAGAGAAGATGCAAGGGAAATGGAATTGCATGCAATGGAAAGGCATGCAAGAATATAAAGAAATAAAAAATGGAGGATTGGAAAGTTTGAAATGCAAAACATGCAAATAAAATTGAAAGCAATTGGAAAAGAATGCAACTGAAATGAAAATGGAAATTGAAAAAGCATGCAGTTGGGGAATTTTGAAAACAGGGGAAAAAACAAAAGAAAAGGAAAAATTGGCTACTGGAATTTCTAAACAAAACAAAGGAAATAGGAAATTAGCTACTGGAATTGAGATGAAAAATAGAGAAAATGTATGCAAACTTACTGGAATGCAAGAAAATTGAAATAGTGGAAATGAAATGCAAATGATGAAATGACATGCAAATGCTGAGATTAAAGTGCAAATTACTAAAATGCCATGCAAATGTTATGCAAATGCAAATACTGGAATGCAAATGTTCTTCTTCTTCTTCTTTTTTTTTTTAGAAAACAAATTAAACAAAACATTTAAAGGCTTAAAACAATTAAAAATCACTAAAAATACAGTTTAAAAGTGGGCAGTGACAACCAAAATTCTAGACAGATTATGTATGAAAAACTAAGACTAAAACAAATGAACTAAGGATCTAAATGAATTCTTATGGACATGAAAATAAAGAACTATAAACTAATTAACCTAAGGTATGAGAATAACTAAGTTCTCTAGTCTAAGGCAACTCAAATAAACCTAAAAATTAAAGTACAAAGATCATAAACTAACCAAAATAACTAAGGATAAGCTATTTTAAGGAATGTAAACAATCCAAAAGACTAATAAGATCAAGACATAAAACATGAAACTAAAGGCATCTAAACTATCATCTAATCAAGAAAATCAACCAGATAAAAGGAATCCTAAGAACATGAAATAAGACATGCAATGAAAATAAATCTCTAAGAACTCAAAATTCTAACACAAGTACTAAAATAAGAACAAGAACATTCTAAGGTCAACAACAATAATCAACTCAAGTAGAAATCAAAATAGGCTAAAAAGAAATGAAAATACTCAACTAAAAGAATCAAATCAATCAAGAAGAACCAAAATTCAAGATCTATCAAGAAGATTAAAGATAATCCAAGATATTGATTAAAGATAATCAATTATTTTCTCTGTCCCCTTGATGTGTGAGTTATATATATAAAAATAATATAAATAATCGAATAAATAATACTAAAAATAATAGGAATTCTCAAGATTAAAATAGGATTATCACTAATAAAATAAACTCAACTAGGCAGAGCACCTATCGAAATAGTTTAATAAATAAGGTCGTATTCGGATTTTAATATTTATAAAATCGTTTTCCCCAAGACGTCTATTAAATTATAGTGTGGAAAATTTAATTAAATCAATTATGAATATGATTTGAAAGTATGAATCAATCATCAAGTAATCCAACCATATCAAGAATGATAAGATTGAATTCTAAATCCTAGAAAGCAAAGTAAATGAACAATGTAAAGTAGATGGAAAGCAAGTAATGGAAGGTAAAAACTCATAAGAAATAATAGGAGAAATGAAGGATACAAACTACTAGGGGCAAGATTAATCATGAATTAACTATCATAATTTCACCAATATTCAAGTCTAAAGTAGAATTTCTTCCATATGGATTGTGGCAAGAAATTCATTGATTTAAGAACACTTGAATGTTGACAAGATCAAATCTTCTATCAATCATCCTAGTTTCGGTCCATTAAAATGAAATCTAATCAAATCAACTTGGCACTAATTGTTTGTCATAGTTCCGGCCTAACAATTAGTGTTAATCCGGAACTACAACCTCAAATCAAAGCTCAATACTCAAGATAAAATTCAGATCTAAAGCTATGAATGAAATTGCAATTCAAATTAATAACACTACAACAATCATCCATTAAAACCATAATTTGCCCAAAGTAATTGTAGAATAATACCAACCATTTCTACCTAAAAGAAATGTAGAGAAAAGAGTTCCTAGGGTTGGTGTCTAATTACAAGATAGAAATTCTAACAAATAAAAGAAGAAGAGTAACCTCTTCAACCTTCTCTTTGTCAAACTTCTTGTTCTTCTTCAAATCTTCAAGTTGATGGAGTTGATTCCTCTCTTGCAAAACTTTAAGGAAATTCCTTACGATTTGAAGCAACTTCACACAAAGACTCACAAGAGATTCTTACAACTTACAACAAGTGAAAGAGATCTCAAAATATAGAAAATAGCAAAGTATACATCTAATTCAAAACCCTAACCAAAAATTACAAAATCACTTTGATAGCATAACCCTTCCAAAATCCTAGCCATCCAGTCTAATCTAACATGTAATAATGGTAAAAATCCTATAATTTATAGATAACCAAAATAGGGGTAAAATAGTCATTTTACACAAAATTCTCTAAAAAAATCGGAACAGAGCATCAACACGGGCTCGGTGACGGGTTTTTCACCGAGCACGTGTTCTTCTGGCCGTGTTCTTCCTTCTTTCTGGGCATGTTCATTCACTGAGCCCGTGTTCAATAGCTTGGCAGGGCGTGTTCAGCCTTCTTGCTGAGCGTGTTAAAACACTGAGCCCGTGTTCTTGACCCGGGCATGTATAACTTTCCGGAAATTGCATATTTAGTCCTTCTTTTGTGCTTTTTATTCAATTCAGTCACAAAAGTAACTTGAAACAGAATATTTGCAATTAAACCCAAAATCGACGGTTTCTTTCCGATAAAATCGACCCCGAAGTTCAAAGCTTCAGCTTCGGCCGCCTGCTGAGTCATTGAGCACTTATACAGAGAAAAATGTACAGTTGAAGATTCAGGATACTCGGGCTCCATTGTACTCTCCTCGGCTTCGTCAATAGGATCCCTATGAGCGATTTCTTCAACAACAGGCTCTTCGAAAACAGGCTCTTCAAGAACAGGAGATTCCGCAGCAACACCGCTTGATGCTTCCATCGCCCTATTCTGGCAACCCCTCGAACGTCGCCTAATCGGGTCGGGGCAAGACCTTTCTGTCATTAACTCTATTTCTTCTATCTCTTCTTCAGTTAAACGGTTCGACCTGCGAAGGATTGTCAGAAAAACCTATGAAGTCTATCAAAAATTCCTTAATCGACCCGATATCCGAACAACCGATCATTTCAGTCTCTAAAGGTAGTGACTCACTCATGTCATATCCATGCTCTCCAAGGGAAAAAGGTTTAATACAAAAATAAAACCTATTTCCTTTACGACGATAAGAACTCCGAAAATTAGGGCATATTCTCCAACAAGTCACAGTCCTATCAAATAAAACTAGATTCGGAATGCTAAGAGCCCTAACAGTCTTCTTGGCAACAGATTTCCTACCCATGATAACACGGAAGAAATAATGGTCAAAAGCAAATATACCTTTTCTTTGAAAATAAGTATGGAAGAAACTCGAAACTGTTGCAGAACTTCCGGAAATCCGAGGTAACGATAGAACAAGATCGAAGAAGACAAAAAACGTAAAGAAAATGGTACGGATCGAAAGAAAAGAGAGAACAATCAGTAAAAGGTTGAAGCTTTTCAAAGGATTCTTTGACTTGAGAAAAAGTTGAAAACAGACGCAAGAAGAGAATGAAGGAAGAAAAGAAGAAAAGAGGAAGAATAAAAGAGGAAAAGAGACCAAAAATTTAATATAATAATATTATTCTATTTGAAATTATTATTATAATAAAGTCTCATCATTACGCTACGGTTCACAATAAAGAGAGAGAAGGATGACAACCGTCGAAGTTACTCGACGGCTATGGCGCGCGCGTGGGCAGGACAGCTAGAGGAAACCTCAAGCGCCAATCGACAGAATTCAAGGAAAATTCAAAATTCGAAAAATACACTCAAGAAAACGCTAAGTGTTCAAGGAGATTATGACGAAGTATAAACATATTCATACTTCGTCAAGGGGCCACTGAAAGGAAATTATGCAACGTTGATAAAGTTTAAATCGGTGTGGTCTTAACCCGGTCAACAATGGATTAAGATCAAATCGAAGCAAGGCTTAACGAAGAGTCAGAGAGTTGAATAAGACGTAGAGCAGGGCGACCCACACTCCGTAGATAACCAATGGGCCCCTTATCGAAGAGAAACCTAGCGATGAGTGGAAATATCGAAGAGAACCTTATGAAGCTCTCTTCGACTCCAAAGCCAAAAAGAATATTCCAAGTATATTCCGCCCACTGAGTGTCTTATTTAAATATAATAAGGAATAAGTGGCGGGACCCACGGCTTTCCGGTCAGCTGACACACGAAAACCAAGGGATTGAACATATGAAAAAGGCTATAATGATAGCCTTTTTGGCTTGTGCAGACATGCAGGGTAGGTAGGTAATGATTTCCTAACCTAATCCCACTAAACAATAAGAAAGTTTGCCTTTAAAAGGCAAACTCTCTTATCATTTATATGGTTAATCCGTCCTTGCTGTCCCGCCACATTAAAGTACTTGTTGACTGATCAAGTTTTTGTATTATCAGATTATTTATTTTTCTTAAGAATGGAGTGTTATATCAATATAACTTAAAAAAACTATACATGCTACAATTTGTTGCTCCAAAATATTTACAAGGTCTTTGCTTGATCTCCTCGAGCTCTTCGGACTTGAAAGGAATAAAGTTTGCCCCCACTTTGACACTCTAAGTCTTCGAAAAACTTTTGAACGCCTTCACTAAAACGAAATTGTCCTCATAGTATTCATATAGTTGATAGACCATTTGACAACCCCCTTATCCAAAAGCACAGGCTCCAATTGTCGCTCATACTCGGAGGAGGCACGATACTCATAGATAATCTTTTAATAGCATTCTTTAGTTTGAAAGTAACCAACCTCCTCCAATGTAGCTCTATCCTTGGCATGTTGAGCGTTGACGGTGTTTAAGGTCTCCACCTTGATGCCTAGAGAGTTACTCCTCGACTCTGCCAAGTTGACTTTCTTAGAAAGGAACTAAACTACTTGCAGCGAGTTCTTGGCGGCCCGTTGGCTAGTTACCAAAGCCTCCTCAAGTTCTTTAACCAAGTTACTCTTTGTCCTCAACTCCCTAGCCGAGGTGGCTAGCTTCTAGTCCAAGTACATGCCTTCACTGTTGCCATCTTGCAAATGACCTCAAGCTTAGTGAACTTGTTAGTCAAGGCATTTCGAGCATTGTCAAACTTTTTCCTCTTCTACTTGTTGGCTATGGTGTGAGCTCTGTAGATTTTTTCCTTGCTAGCCTATTGCAAAAATGGAGGAAATAGGTGTTAAAATACAAAAAGAGAAAAGTAGATGAGAAATACTAGTTAGGCGAGGTGATAAACATGAAACCAAAAAGATAGCAGCTTACCCTAAACAACAAGGTAGGGGCTCTGTTTGAGGCCTCCTCATGCAAAGTATGGCTATTGAGATGAATAGTCCATATTTGCAGCTCGGATGATAGGAGCTATCCCTATATAATTGGTGATGTTGCGGTTGGCAAAGTTAAGATCGATCGAAGGCGAGGCTGAAGTCTTGATCTCTAGCCTGAGCTTGTGCAGCTCCTACATGTTCCAAGGTACATGGAAACCCTCATGAAGCTAATTAGCTAGAGCACAGACGATAAAGGAGTTTAACATATCAGTAGCATAAACCAAGAAAGTCAAAACACCTAAAATATTGGAAAGCGCACTTGATTTGAGGGGTAGTGTCGTTGTCACCGAAGCTGGAGTGGCGGTGGTCAACTTAGTGGTGACAGGCCCACCCGAACTAGATGGTCCAATAAAAGTGGAAGAGCTAACCTTTGATGAAGAAGTCCCACAAGTTTAAACGGTAAGAATAGAAGGTAATGAGACCACAACATTACTGAAGCAGGTAGGCAAAGTGGATGGGGGCCAAATCATGTTCTCCTCTTAGAGGGGTTCCTTTTTGGGGCAAGGGGAGAAAGGTCACCACCTGCACGCTTCAGAGCTCATGGAGCAATAAAGGATGGAGAAGTTGGAGCAGCGGAGCAACCTAAGGTAGGAGCTTTAGGTGGAGAGCTACGCTCAACAATGATTGGAGGATTGGTAGCAAGTGATTCCCTAATGGACGCTTTCAACCTCCTTGTGAACAACACAGAGAGTTGATAGAGACATTTCTATAGAGAAATAAAATCATTATTAGCAAAGTCAAAATTATTGATTTAGAGAAAATAGTATACCTTATCTATTTTGAGGTTGATACTCAAACACCTTGTTTTGATGAAGAGTCTAATAGTCAAAGTATGTATCAAGAATCCCTAGTAATCTCCTCCTATCCTCGAGCGCAACGATACCACTCCACTCTAAACTGTCTCTTTCCAAGAAAGCAACCAAGGAAAAAACTTTAGTTTAGTTCTTCGGGTCTGACCCAAGGAAGGATTCAAAAATATCCATAATTTATATTTGGACAAAAATCAACATGGCGTTGTTTACTAGTCCTTCCATGCCTTGAAGACATATCTATTAGGGTGAAAAAGGAAGTCCCTAGTACTCTCGAACATCACCCATTTGTCCTTAAATTCTAGTTTGCTTGGGGGATCATCAAAGAGAACTACTTGGTTTTTTCTCACCCGAAGATAAATGACCCCAAGAAACATTCTCAAGGGATAGAAGAAAAGCCTAAACAAGAAAAAAGTGGGTTCTAGCAAGTGATGTAGCAAACTATGTTAGGGTGTAAATTAGTCGGTTGGACCTGGAGCTCAATCAAATATATACCAAGAAAGGATCAAGGGGCAAATGGACTCTTGAACCAAAATGAGCTGACGAAATGGGCATCAAAGTTGACATCATATGTACCACTTCACTAGCTCTAAAAATCCTAAGCACCCCCATGAACTCCACGGGTAAGGGCCGACTTGCTCACTTCGAACATAGAAATCTTGTTGGCCACTAAAGCAAAGGTAGGCTCACTTTTGGCAACCTCTTCTTCCTGCGGGACTTCGCCATTTGCATCTCTCACCTAGACCCCCACTTCTGCGACCTACTCATCTTTACCTGCAACAAGGTCAACTACTTCTTCTCTCACTACCTCTTCATTAAGGTCAATTACTTCCTCCTCCTGAAGAGAACTTGTTTGTTAGTCTTAGAAGGAAAGTTTTCAACCTCTTGCCACATACTGTGCAACTCGGTATCATATTCAATGTCATTGGAGCCACTATGAGATATCTTTAATTTGGAAATCCTATGTTTTGGAAAAAAATGCTCAAGGTCACAATCTCCTGGTCTAAGACAATCCTTCTGACCCAAATCGGATGCAAGGGACAAAAATCCTAGAAAAGAAAAAAAGGAAGGAGGAACAATGTGGTTTTACGTTTTTTTCTTATAAAGTTTTAGAAAGCCCGACAAGGAGAACATACTAAGATAGTAACTAGAACGAAGTTGGTGATCAACAATGAAAAATATGCAAAAATGCAAAAGTAGAGAGAGACTCGAATTCGTATAGACGCACTAATGCGCATAATAAGCGACATAATCACAAAAACTTTAAGAAACACAAATATCGAATGACGATCAACATTGATAACACATGGTTGTCCACGTTTGAGCACGAAGCATCACTTCGAGAGACTCTGTTTGCAATGAAACAAAGTTTCACTTTCCACGATGTAAGATGCCACTAAATGGTATCAAAGTGAGGTTGACTGCCATATGGATAAGATAGCACGAGGTGGACGTAAGACGTCGACTAGGCTAGGACCTCCCACTTTGATCCACTTGGTCGTGACTAGTGAAGAGAAGGGTCATGCTTGTAGCAAGACAACTAATAGGCTAGTGCACCCTAGTGCATGATCATTAAATGATTCTAACAGGCAGTTGAAGAAAGGCATTGTACACACCTCCAAAGTTTGTTGACAATCAATGCCTACTTTCTAGTTTTATCCCTCCTATTCGACACAACCTTCAATTATAAATGGTACACATGCACCATACAAGAGATCTAATTCATATTATTGATTCTAGAGCGTTAAGTTGATAGCATATTTCATCCTCCTTAGAGCATTTATGAGATCATTGAGAGACATTCTCTTGGTCCTTAGAATTCTATGAAGAATCTCAATTATATTTTACTAACTTGAACAACAAAGGACCAAAGTTGAAAACACCACCTCGGCTTGTGACATTTTTGCAAGTTGTTTGGTATTCCAATAGAGCCCATCTCATTTACGCGTCACACACAGGAAAAACTGTTCTCCATCATTTAATGACTTCTGAGTGTACATCAAAGTAGTCTATACCTAGTTTTAGCTTATAACCCTCAACTGCTAGTCTTTTTATATTTTTTTATGATTCCATATACTTTCGTGTTTTTCTTGTAGATGCATTTACAACGTAGAAACTCAAGACTAAAGAATTTAGATGCTTGCATTATTCTACTTTGTATTATATTCTTCAACTTCTTCATACTTCTTTTATTTAAACTTTATATTATTCCATTATTCTATGAGGATATATATTAAAATATTTGTGCATTTCTTAACTATTTAATGCACATTATATAACCATTGGAAATATTATATATATATATATATTTCACATATGTTCACCTCTTTATATTTAAAAATATAATTTTAAGAACGTATCGTCTAAAATTAGGTCTAGAAGCTTTTCACACATTTCATAAGAGGTCAAACTAATATTATATTATATGACAATGTTTCTATTTGCCTTTTTTTCTTTTGTATAAATTTTTAAATCATTTTCATAACAACTTGCATTGAATGTGAATAAGTAACATTATATCATATACGTAATATGTAACATTATATCACAACTCGTACTAACATTAATACTAATAGGCATCTTAATTTCTTTATTATATCATATACATCGCATAATAATTTATATATTTATATTTATATAAGAGGTCATCTAACCCTAAATCATAATAATACTTACATATTAATATATTTGTAGATATATTAACATATTCATATAACTCATAAAAACTTATGATAATAACATCTATTATGATAAATTATCATATATAATTAGTATTTTAAGTATATGCTTAATATATTATATTATAAACATATGATAACATTATGATACATGCCCTGTGTAATTAATATTATATTTTGAAACACTTATAATATAATTTGTGATTATATAATTAGGTAATCTTATCAATATGACATTATAAAAGCATATTACCATACTGTATTATAATTTTACATTAAGTCATTCATGTGCATGGAAGTATGATATAATATCATTTAAATTATGTCTTAAAATTCTTGAAAATATTAATTGATGTGTAGTTTATTATATATAAAAATAATATAAATAATCGAATAAATAATACTAAAAATAATTGGAATCTTCAAGATTAAAATAGGTTTGTCACTAATAAAATAAACTCAACTAGGCAGAGCACCTATCGATATAGTTTAGTAAATAAGGTAGTATTCAGATTTTAAATTTATAAAAATCGTTATTTCCCAAGACTTCTATTAAATTCTAGTGTGGAAAATATAATTGAATTAATTATGAATATGATTTGTGAATAAGGATCATTCAACAAGTAAACCAACCAATATCAAGAATGATAGGATTGATTTCTATATCTAGAAAGCAAAGTAAAATAAAGCAAAGTAGAAGATCAAGCAAGTAATGGAAGGTAGAAACTCATAAGAAATAATAGGAGAAATGAAGGATACAAACTACTAGGGGCAAGATTAATCATGAAATAACTATCATAATCTCACCAATATTCAAGTCTAGAGTAGAATTTCTTTCATACGATTTGTGGCAAGAAACTCATTGATTTAAGAACACTTGAATGTTGACAAGATCAAATCTCCCATCAATCATCCTAGTTCCGGTCCATCAATAGGAAATCTAATCGAATCAAGTTGGCACTAATTGTCGTCCCGGTTCCTGCCTAACAATAAGTGTTAATCCGAAACTACAACCTCAAATCAAAGCTTAATACTCAAGATAAAATTCAGATTTAAAGCTATGAATGAAATTGCAATTTCAAATTAATAACACTATAACAATCATCCATGAAAACCATAATTTGCCCAAAGTAATTGTAGAATAATACCAACCACTTCTACCTAAAAGAAATGTAGAGAGAAGAGTTCCTAGGGTTGGTGTCTAATTACAAGATTGAAATTATAACAAATCGAAGAAGAAGAGTAACCTCTTGAACCTCCTCTTTGTCAAACTTCTTTTTCTTCTTCAAACCTTCAAGTTGATGAAATTGATTCCTCTCTTGCAAGACTTCAAGGAAATTCCTTATGGTTGAGGCAACTTCTCACAAAGACTCACAAGTGATTCTCTCAACTAACAACTTATGAAAGAGATCTCAAAATATGAAAAATAACAAAATATAGATCTAATTCAAAACCCTAAAAAGTATTACAAAATCACCTTGATAGTATAACCCTTCCAAAATAAAAGCCAATCCAATTAATGCTGAAAATCCTAATATTTATAGATAAACTAAATCGGGGGTAAAATCGTCATTTTACATAAAAAGAATCTGAACAGAACATCACTACGGGCGTGGCCCTCTATGCTCTATGGGCGTTTAGATGCGGTTATGCCCTACGGCCGTATGATCCAGAGTGCCACGACCGTAGAGAAGGTAGTTAAATCATACGGGCGTGATGCACAAAAGGGCAATGGGCGTTTTAGCTTAAACGGGCGTATTCCATCCTTCAAGGGCGTAGCATATTTCCAGAATGTTGCACTTTTGCCTCTGAATCTATCTTTTTGCACCAATTTGCCCCCTGAAGTTACCTGAAACAGAATATTTGCAATTAAGTCCAAAATCAATCAATTTATCTCAATTTAATACATTTATATTCACAAATCATGCACAAATTATATCTCAAAACATGATCATATTTGATGTTATCATTAATAAAAAATAATAATTACTTAATTATTATACTACTCAATATATGACAAAACTCGTTTGACAATAGAGAAAAAAAATAAAAATTAACAATATTTATTATGTAAAGATATATTATATCAATAACTCACGAGTATCAATGTACTAATAATTGGATCAAATTGAAACATTTATAAATTGACAAAACAAATTAGATAATATTTTTCATAAAATTTTACTGATAACACCCAAAGTGATGAGCCATAAATAATATATTTTATTTATAAATAAAAAAGGAAATCATTTTCAGAGGCTTACAATAGGAGACGAAACATTTAATGATAGTCAAAACATTTAATGACTTGCAAGTGATGGACTTGAGTACCATATATACAAGTGACGATTTTATGCCGCAATTTCAAATAAATATAGTAGTCTTAGGAATCTCTTCTCATAGATTTCTCCCGAATTAGTTGATTAGGATACCAAAAAAAAAAGAAACATTTAATCATATAGAGTATAATATAGCGTACTTCAATAAAGAATACTCATTGAAATGCCGCTAGAGCTGCCTTTGGAGGATTCTGCATAAAAATGTCTAGTAGCTCTGCAATTGTTGTGAATTTCAACTCTGGATACATTTTTGTAGCCTCCAAAACTTTTTTGTCGTCAAGATCAAAGTTTGTGGTATCACCTTTCACAAATATACTATGCAAAATTGACACTTTTATGTTTTCTGGCTCAGGGAGACCTATAGAAAACAAAAACAAATGAAGCTGTTTAGAATAGTGTATAAAAATACCAATGAAGAGTATAAAAAGGGGGAAAAACAAACATACTCTTGGAAGATGCAACAAGTTCTTCCTCAGATACATGAACCCTTTGCAATTGTTGACCGGTTTTCTTTTCCCACAGAGAAATTAGCTCCAGCTGTGATATGATATTTGTTGATGGACGAAATATAACAATACGATTACGTGCCCGTGGATCCGTTGCTACTCTAACGGTATAGAATCCAACATCTTCTTCATAATTTAGTACAACTGGAGATATAGGAAGAAATGAAGGTAAGCAGTTTAAAACGTTGCGGGGGAAGACCTTTTTCCGACTCTTACATGACGCCCAGTTGCTACTCTAAGGGTATAAAATCCAACATCTTCTTCATAATTTGGTACAATTGGATATATAGGAAGAAACGAAGGTAATTAGTTTAAAACTGTTGCAAGGGAAGACCTTTTTTCCGACTCTTACATGACGCCCAATTACTACTCTTAACGGTATAGAATCCAACATCTTCTTCATAATGTAGTACATCTAGAGATATAGGAAGAAACGAAGATAATGAGTTTAAAACTGTTTTTTTCCTCTTACATGACGTTCAATTTGATTTTTACCGACGCATATATGAGAAATAGACAGTAAATTAATTACCTTTGGCATGGCCATTACCATATACAATAATGTCTTCCCCTTTTCTATTGGAAAATAGTAATAAGTTGACAAAATATGCTCCAAAGCAGTTAGCAGACACAAAAGTAAAGGGAATCCCTGCTTCTTCAATGGCCCTTCGAATCTTCTTCTTTTTGTTGAGAAATGTTTGAAAGGGTGGCAAAACAGTGATACTATCTTCCTCAACTCCAAAGTCGGATGGAAGGAACCTCTGACAATTAATAATAATAATAATAAACACACTATATTTTGTAAATACACATATATATATATATATATATATATATATAATATATATATATATATATATATAAAATAACGTGGTATTATTTAAGTGGATACCTTTATATTTCCTGCTTTTTTAATAGCATCAATAATTTTGAGTTGATCAAGAACTTGAGGATATGCCAATACAGAGATCACCACATCAACTTCTTTAAGCACTGATACAAGTTTCTCATGTTCATCCAATTCACCCTTCATCAGCCAAAGAAAAGAAAAAAGGTTAAAATTTAAAAATAATTTTCTCTTTTTTTTTTTTTTTTTTTAAGATAATTTATAAAAGAATTATTCCATGCTCATGTTAATTAATTTTAAAGATATTAAAATAATTTAAAATGAACCTATATATATATATATATATATATATATATATATATATAGGAGATACAAGTTTTTAAAACTATACATTCTTTAACATATCTTTTTACTATATTATTAATTAATTAATTAATCTGCCTCCAATAAATAGATAAGAGATAATATTTCTTTTACAATAAACAAATATGTAATTACCTTATTCTTAATAATTATCTATCAAAACATCAAATTGTCTACTTTAATCCATATTTTCAGAAGTGAGAGTTGCAAATATGTAAGACTTCTTTTCATCCTAAAGGAATTTGGTAATTCTATTTTCACGAGTGGAGTTAAATATGTATATAGATATTTTCACGAGTAGTAGTTCAATATATGTATATAGAAATTTTCTTAACAATTATCTATCAAAGGATCAAAATGTCTTTACTTTATTCCATATTTTCAAGAGTGGGAGTTGCAAATATGTAAGACTTCTTTTCATCTTAAAGGAATTTAGTAATCCTCTTTTCACGGGTAGGAGTTGAATATGTATATAGATATTTTCATGAGTACCATTTCAATATGTGTATATAGAAATTTTCTTAACAATTATCTATCAAAAGATCAAATTGTCTTTACTTTTATCCATATTTTCACGAGTGTGAGTTGTAAATATGTAAAGACTTCTTTTCATCCTAAAGGAATTCCCAATCTTGTTTTCACGAGTAGGAGTTGAACAAGTATATAAAAATTTTCTTGTTCTCAAATATATATATATATATATATATATATACATACAAACATACCGTAACTATATGGACACCTAAGGACTGAAACTCATTCAGCAAGCTTGTCTTGGTTGAGTTAGGCCTTGAATAAACGTAAGTTGGATGTCCTAACTTGATGCTGGCTCTTACTACGTAGCTACCAATATAACCAGTCCCTCCAAAGATAACAACTTTGCTACTATCATTTCTTGCCATTTCCATGTTTTTGCTTATGTTTGATTTCACCACAATATGCATATAAAATATCTTCTTCCTCTCTCTCTCTCTCTATATATATATATACAACTAATTATGGTATTGGGTTTGGTTTCCCATGTGATATTAATATTAGGGCTAGCTGGCAATCACAATAGTTCCTAATTTATGTGACCACAATCTCTTTGAATTTTTGTCCTTTGTTTTTTATCCTTATATGCATGATTTTCCTTACAAATTTACAAATGAATATTAGTTATGGTTTTAGAAGTGGGAGAGTTTAATTGGATTTGAAAATTAAACTTATTTGAAATTTTTAAATAAAAAAAAATAAAACATCAAACAAATATATCGTTAAATTATTTCAAAATTTTTAAATCTTAACAAAGATTATTTGTACAATTAAATAGGTTCAACCAATTAATTAAATTTTTCTTCTCTTATTTATGACACCCGATATTCTAAATGGATCTTAATTATGAATAACATCATAAATAGATATCTACATTTAAATTAATCTTGGATTGAATTTGGTAGATCACTAATAAAAGATGAACTCGACTGTATATGTGAGTATGAGTTCAAATCTACAACTTCAATTAAATAAAATTAGTTAGAAATAGATTCAATTTCTATTGTCCAATTTTAAAATTTTAAATCTATGAAATTTTATTGAATTTTATGTTATGACTCATTATGCTTATGAGGGACTTTCCACTAAATAATTAGGTCTATCATTATTTAAAAATTTAATATGAACAAACTTCAGAATCAAAATTAACTAGTCATAAATACAATATATTGACAAGAAGAAGTAAGTTGGATCAAAGGTGTCTTAGCTTATTATTTGTTTCTCCTAGGGATTAATAAAATCTCAATCATAAATTTTAGTATTGGTCGAATATATAAAAAAGAAAAAAAAATAAAATAAAATTGTGAGTTAAATAACTGTCCCCATGGAATGGATATTTATTATTTTCTGAAATAGTTGTCCACTTGCACTTAACACATTCAGTACCATTAGATTTCGTTTTATGAAGTAAATTAAAAACGTGGAACATCAGCTAGCTAAACGACACCAACACATTACTTTATATCATATTCATGGGACCTAAGGACATAACTTAGGTACTCAACTTCTTGGGATTCTCTTTGATCCCCTCAAAATTCAGACACTCTCTTTCCAAATATAATTTCCAAATTTTCTACCATATATATAATTTCAAAATTCAGACACTTCTTGGTATAAAATTACAAGATTATCCTTGTCAATCTAAGCCACGGGTATCACAACTTACCAACTAGAAATTCAAATCACTCACTCTAGCAGGACATGTTACACTTGCAAAGATAGACAATACAACTCTTCTAGTGGACACAATGCAATGCTATCAATTACCTTCTGAAACTATCAATACTATTGGTAGAGCCATTAGAGACTTTATTTGGTGATCCATAGATTCCAAGCGTAAGATCCACCTTAAATGGTCTACTCTCACTCTTCACAAATCTCAAGGTGTTCATCAAATCAAGGTCCTCAAAATACACAACTTAGCTCTGTCTCGAAAGAATGCAATGTCTCGAAAGAATTTTCTACCAAATCTATGTCATTTCCCAAATCTAAGTCTAATTTAAATATTAAAAAATTTCAAATCCAAAGTCATGACACGACTACATTCTTAAAATTTTCACTCAAAGAATGCAATGTCTCGAAACAATATCAATAAAATATATAAAAAATTCCTTAATAAAATAAATTACTTAACTCCAATATTTCATAAATATGCATAATTCTTGAAAATAATATCTTATAAACATTACTATTCTAACTACAAAAACTCAAGTAAGATACCCAAATCTCATAACATCAACTCACTAGTTAAAAAAATCTAAAAGCACAAGATAATCTCATCGGTCTATCAAAACCTGCAAAAATATTTAAACATTGGTGGTATGAGCTTATAAAGCTCAGAAAGCAGTTTGACTCTCTTAAAAAAAAAAACATTTGGGTATTTTAAGTTTCTATTCAAAAATTATAACAATATCGGAAAAGAAAATTACTAAAATATTTTCTCAAACTTTAAATTCAGAAAATTAAAATCTTTTTATCAAAATTTAAAATTAGAAAAACAAAAATCTTTTATCAAACTTTAAAATTAGAAAATTAAAATAAAATAAAATATTAAATTTTTAAGAAAATATAAATTTAACAAATAAATAAGTTTTTAGAAAAAATTAGAATAGATGGATAACTTTTAGAAAAATCATACTTTTAAGAAAAGACAAAAATATAAGAAAGTTAAGTAAAGTACAAGAATCTCAAATCTTTCAAAAACATAATTTGAGATAAGACAATATAATAATATAATAATAATAATATTTTAATAATAAAATCAATTAAAAAGCATTGAGATCATATATAATTTGATTTCAACAAAGAAAGTCAAAATAATAATATAATATTATCAAATAAATCAATTTTCTATAAAATACAATTCAAAATTATAAATTCAATTTTCGTAAAATACAATTTTAAGATAATAACATGCCTGAAAAATATAATATTTATTCAAAATAGATGAAACGAAAGGATTTAAATAGATGAAAAAGGTCAAACCACTTACATCTGTCTCAAAATTACCGAAATCCACAACATTCAGTAGTCCAAATCGCGAAACGATTCTTTACCTAAAATTATTCAAAACTTAATAAATCTAATCGTAAACTTAATTGCGTCTTAAAATTACATATCATTTCAAATCAAAGAATTAAAAATACAGTCAATGTCACTAACCTTAATTGCAATTGACGACACAATTTCTGCAATTTCAAAACCTCTACATTCGAATCTTCTTAGTACTCATGTCTCGGAATATCATAGATGTGTTAAATTATCTCTTAAATTTTATCTCTTGGAGTTTAGGGTATATAAAGAATACATAACTTAATAAATTACACAATTGATCCCTCAAATATTTAAGTACTTAAATAAGGCCCCTAAACATTACAAAATTACAAGATTACCCTTGTCAATCTGGCCACGGGTATCACAACTTACCAACTAGAAATTCAAATCACTCACTCTAGCAGGACATGTTACACTTGCAAAGATAGACAATACAACTCTTCTAGTGGACACAATGCAATGCTATCAATTACCTTCTGAAACTATCAATACTATTGGTAGAGCCATTAGAGACTTTATTTGGTGATCCATAGATTCCAAGCGTAAGATCCACCTTAATTGGTCTACTCTCACTCTTCACAAATCTCAAGGTGTTCATCAAATCAAGGACCTCAAAATACACAACCTAGCTCTCCTCTCGAGCTTAGCTTGGAGATTTTTAAATAACAACTCCTCTACCCCTTGGATCCAAATTCTTCAAGCCAAATATACTTCTCCTAATCTTCCTAATTCGTTCCTTAAGCCTTGTCCACTCACTTTTGACTCACATATTTGGGAGGCCTTACTTCAAGGTTGGAATTGTATCTCTAACCACATGAAATGGGCTATTGGGGATGGGAAAATTGCCAATTTATAGGCAGACCCTTGGATAGGTCCCAATCAAGTGTCTCTATCTCTTCTTCATGGCCCTCAATCCCTCTCAAACTCCCAAGACAAGGTTAGTAGAATAATCAATGGTGGCAAATGATCTCTCTCTAATATTGCGTACTCTTTCCCAAAACATATTAGAAATTTGATCCTAGACACACCCCTCCCTAACTAAGATCTCCAATATCGGTTGAGAGATACTTTGTTCTAGTCGGGCTCTTCCTCAAATAAATTTTCCACTTCATCTTGCTATAAAATACTACATTCTTCACACCATTCTAGCACCACTACTTTTCAACACACAAACCTATCTTGGATCTGGAAAACAAGAGTTCCATACAAAATCAACACATTCCTATGGCTCTCCTAGCACAATCGAATAAAATGAGATAACTATCTAGCCTCAAGAGGAATGCTTATTTCACCAAAGCATGTCATACTTGTCCAATCTCTCTTGAAACCCATGAACACATTCTTCGCACATGTCAACTTGCACATAACATTTGGTCATTACTTACCGGTTTCATTGCCAATACCCACACTCAAACCATTTTCTCCAATATTCCCTTCCAATCATAGCTTCATCAAAATCTTACTAAGAATGAATATCTTTTTATCAATATTCCCTAGAGCACCCTTCTTGCTTTCTTGAACTAAAAACCAAAACACAAGGACTATTTTAAATGAGTCCCCCCCTCCCATAACTCTCCAACAAATTCTCCACTTAGCACTAGAATATATCAACTCCAATCCTAAGGCTAACTCTACACATACGAGCATTTCAATCTACATCAAATAGCATCCACCTGCTACGTCCTTTCTTAAACTAAACATTGATGAGTCCTTCATAGACAATACTTCCAGAGGAGGTGCTCGTGACATTATAAGAAACTCATTAGGCGAATGGATTATGGGTTTTATGAAAGGTTTTATATATACTTCAAACAACCATGTTGAACTGTTGGCACTCAAATGAGGACCTGAAATAGCCCAATCACTCAGCATTCAAAAACTTGAAATCAATACGGATTCCCAAGTAATTGTCTCTTGGCTAAATAATACAAATCCGCCTACTAATCTTCTTTCTTTGATTTCTAATTGTAGATGGTTGATTACGTAATTAACACATCCCAAATTGAAGCATTCCTTCAAGGAGAGTAACATGGTCACTAATTCACTAGCTAAAACAGGAAATGACACTGCAACAAATTTCACTATTTTCTTTACCCCTCCTAGTTTCGTTTTGCGACGGATTTGCGACAAAAAAAGGTCGTCGCTATTTGTGGTCGGATTTGTGATGGAAAAGGCCATCGCTATTTGCAATGGAAAAATTCGTCGCTAGTTGCAACGGATTTGCGACAGAAAAGGTCGTCGCTATTTGTGACCGATTTGCAACGAATCCGGCCGTCGCTATTTGCGACAGTCCCGATGGTTGCTATTTTTATTTTTAACAAATTTTAATTAATTTTTTTTAATTTATAATTTTATAAAATTATTTATTAAATACTTGAAATTTTATTTAAATATATAAAATAAACCATTTAACTATAGCTAAATTAAGACATATATAAAAAAAATACAAAAAATAAAACATTCTAAAATGTCATTATACTAATAATATATAAATTTCATACAACAATACATTCTAAAATGTCATTGTATAAATAATATATAAATTTCGTACAACAAAACATTCTAAATGACATTCTCAAAATATCAATACAATGGTGATCGAGAAGAGCCTCGTGGATCATGATGGATTGTCAGCTAGAGTATGATCATTACCTTCATCACTAATAAGAGTCAA
>JAHSUH010005245.1:0-35387 GCA_025388415.1 Cynanchum wilfordii
AGAAGGAAAATTCAAGAAAACATTTCATGACATCAGTAGGGACTATGGTTCTTTAGAAACTTAGAGAATGAATGGAATATTGTTCTCAGAAAGTTTGGTTGCAAACTCTTCTTGATGTATCAATGCCTTTCCTGATATATATATATATTAAAAAAAATCCCAATCTTTTTTATTATTATTATTATTCAGATATGAACATGAATTTAAAAAAAAAGCAATTCCCCAATTTTGGAAACTAGCTGAAAATGGAGGGACCTATTAGCAAATCATTGTAGTAGTGGAAGCTTTCCAACATGTGATCATTCCAATAAAATTTAAGACTGTCTTTTTTTTAAAAAACTATTCCATATTTAAAGTCACTATTTTTATTAAGGTTGCAATCCCATAGTTTAACTATTATTTGAGGGAAAAAGAAAACTTACCTTCACTCTTGCATAGCATTTATAAATAAGTATCGAATACATGATTCCGAGTAATATATACAATAAATATATATATATATATGCATTTTAAGGTAAGCTTTACGACTTTATCATTTTCAACAATAAAAAATTGACATTTTTTACGCGTAATACCCACATGGTAACCGTCACGAGGTGTATCTCCCAGCACGGCCACCAGAAGCCAACACCCGACAACACACTCAATGGGTCAAGCGTACTGCCTTTACCCTTATGCGGAAACAAGTTGTTATCAAAGATAATAAACACACCAACACTTACGAGAATCAATCTCAACCTTTATATTAACAAATAAAAGGAATACACATAAAGAGCCAGCTCATGCACAAGGACTGCTCGGCCAACACAAGAAATTGAATAATTTGTCCTCCTCGGACATGTCGGAAATATTAAGAAGAATAGAAGAGAAATCAGTGACATACTCTCGAACAGTTCCCGTCTATTCTAGCTTCTTCAAGCTTTCACGAGCTTGCCACTCGGCATTCTTGGGCAAGAACCGATCCATCAATTCCGCCTTCAATGCCCTAAAAGATTGTACCTTTTCCTTCTTAGGGTCCTTCTCCCTTGTACGCCACCACAACTTGGCATTGTCGGTAAGATACAAAGTAGCAATCGCAACTTGCTCATCCTCGGGGACTTTGGCCGTCTCAAAGTAGTGTTCAAGATCCCACAAGAAGTTTTTGAACACCTTGGCGTCAAGAACTCCCAAATACGCCACCGGCTCGGGTACCTTTACCCTTGCCTTGCTCACACTGGCTCCAGCAGTGCTTACGACAACTTCCATCACACTCTGCTTCAAGTAAGCAATGTCGTTCTTGACACCGTCCATCATCTCCTGGAGTTGATGCAACTCCAGCACGACATCTGGTGGTCCTTGGATCTGCTCCACCAATGTCCGAGCATTCTCATCATGCTCTGTCACACCGACAGCTTGGACGAAGTGCAAAAGAAGGGTTTCCAACTGTGTCAACCGATCCGCGGTTGTTGCATTAGGTGTCGGAGACGAGTCGAGGCGCACTCCTCGCCTCTGGTCACTAGACGATGACGACATCTCCCAAAGCCTCGAACTTGAGCTCCGATACCAAATTTGTCACGAGGTGTCTCTCCCAGCACGGCCACCGGAAGCCAACACCCGACAACACACTCGATGGGTCAAGCGTACTGCCTTTACCCTTATACGGAAACTAGTTGTTATCAAAGATAATAAACACACCAACACTTACGAGAATCAATTTCAACCTTTATATTAACAAATAAAAGTAATACACATAAAGAGTCAGCCCATGCACAAGGACTGCTCGGCCAACACAAGGCCAATGATAGAATACAATCCACTCGACTATTCTATCACTCACGATTGCCTATCTATAGCACAATTGTATGTCAACACGACACACTGTTGACTCACAATGCACAACACATGCGCACCGTCACGCACACAACTCCGGCCACTCTCTTGCCTCTCGTGTGTACCTGCTTGCCTCTCGTGTCTACTCTCGGCCAATGCTCCACACATGCTGCCCTTATTTATAAACATAACTAGGGTTGGCAGAGAACACATGGGCCAAGCCCATCTTCGGTCTTTCCCGACAAAATAGGAGTCCTACTCAAACTAGGACTTCTAATCCCACAAGGACACTAACTCATGCCACCGTCTGTGCCACATTGCTCGGCCCACCAAGCCCGACGCACATTGGGCCCACTCCGCATATTTCGGTCCTTCTTATATAAGTCCAAGCATCCAACTGGAACCCTAGGCACACATCTGCGCCGCCACTGTCCCGCACTTGCCGGGACTGTCCCACTCCCAGGGACGAAGGGTCTTATAGTAACCACATTGTATCTCATCTTGTATGATAATGGGATTTTATAATTACATTTTTACCCTCGAGGTTTCATCAAAATTACAAAATAAAGATACTTTGTTTACCTACCGAAAAAGGGCAAAGAAAAAAAAAAAAAAAGAAAACTCGTTTACATCTATCTCTAAATATCTTCATTCCAAAATAAATCAAAGAGTAAATATTAGACCATTATTATTATTATTATTTTTTAAAAATATAGTATTTTCTTCTTAAAATATTTTTTATCGAATTGTCCGAAAGTTCTATGCTTTTGTGTGTATTATACGACATATTTTTTAATCATTAAATCATAGGGATATATTTTTTTTTTTTTTTTTTATATATATATTTCTTACCCTCTCATTATCCTTTTACCATTTTTAAAATTCAATATAGATTCGATTCTTACCATATTCCCTTTCTTTCTCACAAAGATTTCATAAATTTAATTTCTTAAACCAATAGTCATATGCATGCAAATTTAGTTCTTATAGTCTCATGTGAAGAGAGTATTTTCACAATCCGACCCACAATCCTAAAACATGACTATGAATACCCATAAAATACATAAAGTTTATAATCAACACTGCAACACATCTTATATTGTATTAGAAATGCTTATATACTTTGTATCTTATATTAAATATATCATATTCAACTCCAATTTAGGCTTATGATATCAAATCTAGAAAAAAATGACTCGTGATTTTTGTTCTTGTTCTCTAAATATTGGAGGAAATTTCATAACAAGATATTGCATTAGTTGGTATAAATTGTATGAGAATTTATTTTCCAATTAAAAAATTTTCTTTCCATCCACATTTAGTATTAGCATTGTACATTGGTTGTCGGGTGAAAATATGTGTAATAAGTATAGTTGTGAATCTTGTGGCGTTCACACCCTTGACTTATTAAAGGAGTGATTAACCTTTCTATCATCAAAGTTATAAAGATTTTTCTTGCGGCTTTCAAATCCCAAACTTATCACTCACAATTCTTCTCTTTTCTTGTCTGGCGTTTCAATATCTTTCCTTTTTGTTCTTTTCTTTATAATCTGAATTTTTTAGACTATCCAAGGTGTCATCCTTTGTTCCAATATGTTTTTGGATCTCATTATTCTTATTGGGGTTCAAAACAAAGAATCACATCAGGTTTCCCTCAAAAGTTGTGGCTGGGAAACTCTATATCAAGTTTGGTATAGGTTTAAAATTTCTTTAAAAAATCTTAAAGTACTTGGATGCTTGTGCTTTGTTTATGTTTGGATAAAAAGGTTGAAGTATGAATCTTGGGTGCATAAAGTATAGTCTCTAAAGCTTATAAAATTTTCCAATAAAATAGTAGGACAATTATAATAACCATAGATGTACATTTCATGGAGAATGAGTGGGATCTGAAAAGAAAAAAATCAACGTTGATTCCTGCATATGTTCCAAAATTACAACTCAAAGAAAATGAGTTGATTTATTACATTCTTATTAGAGGTATACTAGCACATATTAATACAAACCATACAAAGGTGTCATTGAAGCCTGTTGCTGTATATTGATCATCCTTTAAGTAGAGTGCGGTATATGAAGGCCTGGTATGATTTTGGTGGAGGTAGAACATGATAAATCGAGGTGGATAGATAGATGGATTTTAGTAAATGGAACCAAGGTGGCAGGTTGGGATGTTATTCATGAGATAGAAATCAATAGGCAAGGCTTGTTGGAAGAACTTTATTCTACAATTTATATTGGTGAGCTCATAGTCCACCTTTAGCAGTTGGCATCGAGATTAGAGGCTAATTAACTAAGTGAAGAGAATGATGGTCCTTTTTTCACGAGATAAAATGATAAATGAGTTTATTAAGAGCTATAAGAAGCTTCATAGGTAACATTTATAAAGATGAGTTGGGGTGGCCAAGATAGTAGCTTTAACTAGGGTAATCCTATTAGCAAAGGTGAGGTTTAAGTTTACTCCAAAGTGAGAGTTTACGTTGTAATTTTTGAATGAGGTTTCTAAAATATAAGTACCTAGGAATGAGGGTGAATAGGAAAGCCTACATTGTTTGATCCACTCCTTGGTAGGTTTGGAAAGAAAAAAATGGAGTACCACTAGAGATTACATGGATAATTCTACCTTCTTGTTGAGATTTTTAGGTACTTGCATCTAGAGGGGATATGGCGTGGCCTGGGTAATGTTTTATGTACTTGTAAGAGATCCCTTATGAATGGCCGCTTCAATTTCCGTCTTCAAAGAAAAACAATCATCATTATGATGTCTATGTTGTTTATCGAAGGCAAAGAAACATTTCGGATTACACTTCTCTAGAAGACAACCATGGCCGAGGTGGCTGTAAAATATAAGAATGAAGAGCATTTAACATGGTGAAATTTAGATTTTTGTTCGATAAGTTGTGGGATGTAGGCAGTTATTTTGAATCTCAATGGGTTGTAAGGGTGATGTTTATTGATAGGGTCCGATTTTTGGCGAGGGTCAAATAGTGGGGTTAAATACCCTAGAGTGTGAAGAAGAAATGTAAGGTATGAAGACTCGGTCACGTTGGAGTTTGTACTTGTTTGTAGGATGGAATGTGCTTCAAGCCCATTTTTTGGGGCAAAGATCTACTTTAATAATCTCGTCTCTCCACAGTTGTGCTTTTTTCTATTCTAACTCCTCTCCTTGAATCTATTTGTACACCTTAGCAAACAACTATTGGTTTATTTTTTTTTTTTTTTCAGTTGTAGATTAGGGCTTACTAGGAGGTATATTAGAAAAGGCGAAAAAAATACCAGAGGAATATTAGGGTTTACTGGGAGCAAGAACCACCTGTTATGACTATGAATGAATTTTAGTGGCATTAGACACCAACAACTACTATTGCGTCGAATAAAGGTAGAGAGGAAGAAATTTTTTTTTGTAAGAGTGGAGAAACAAAGGAGGGAAGAAAGAAGTTAAAGAATGGAAAAAAGATGAGAGAGTAGAAAGATTTGAGCATTAAGCCCCAATGGGTCTCAATAGGACTCATTTTGTAAGTGTGGTAAAGCAATTTTGGGATATAGTTTCAAAAAGAGGACGGCCATTTTGAACAAATACTCTGGAAAAAAAATGAAATTTTTTCCTTATGTTGACTGTTTATAGTACAACTACTACTTGAAGAGGATGCTTTTTTATAAGGATTATGTCATTGTACATAAAGTGGTATGGGGTCACAATTCTACTGGACACTTTGCAAAAAAGAGAACTTAAATTTTAAGTTCCTTTAAGGAAGTAAGAATAGTTTCATCATTAGTTATAGTTTTGTTTAAAAATTTTAAATTTCTATGTTTAAACTATTGTTTGTGCATATTTTTTATGGATATATTAAATTCCTATGGAAAGATTGTAGAGGCTACTAATATTATGAACATGCAGTACGACATGTAAGTGTCGCAACTTAGTGATAATTTAATCTTAAGACTAGTATAAATGTGTTGGTATGTTTTTACTCATAATTCTATTTGATTTATTTTAATTACCTTTTTACTTTTCTAGGTATATTTTGATCTTGGCCTCAAAATTGGACTTATTGTGGATAGTTCGAACCTATTGGAGCATCTTGAAAGCTTGAAGGAAATGTAAAAGCCTAACTGATCTTTTGAGAAAGGTTATTGATTCCTATAATATATATTATAAACAAGTGTGCGGATGCTTAAGGGTAGTCTTGGAAGTCTTGAGCCAAAAGGCTGGTTTTTAGGACACAAAAAAAAAATAAAAAAATAAAACAAATGAACTGGACAAAAGGATTTGGTAGTCTTGAAGAAGGTTGAACATAGGAGTAGTCATAAATATGAACAAATGAACATAGGATTTGGTAGTCATAAATATGAAACCACAGACAAATATTTAGAATTGATGGGAGTGAGAAAGGCAATAATGAGGCAGCGAGAAAAGTATGTGAGGGAATGTATGAATAAGCAGGTGATTTATGTACCAAATGCTGAACACTTAGAAGCAGTAATTTTCTTGAAGAGGGAAGGCTGGACGGGAAAGGCATTGATACATCAAGAAGAGTTTGCAAGTGAACTTTCTAAGAACAATATTCAATTCATTCTCAGAGTTTCCTTGTTTTCTCGATTTTTCTATTTTTTGTTTTCTTGTTTTGATAATTGATCTTGTAACTTTTGTCCGAGTGGTGGTTCTTGACGCATTATCATTTTATGCTCTTATAAACATAGCAAGATTGACAAATTATCAAGGTGATACATCTATCAATTCTTGAAGAGTTTGCAAGAGAACATTCTATGAGCAAGATTTTGTTCATTCTTGGAGTTGCCTAAGAACAAGGTTGGAAATTTTTTCTGAGAAACAATATTTTTTTCTTGATTTCTTGATTTTTTACATTTTTTTTTCTTGTTTTGATAATTCATCTTATCACTTTTGTCCGAATAGTGATTCTTGAGGCATTATCATTTTATGCTCTTATAAACATAGCAAGATTCACAATATAACTCTATTTGCATATCATCACAAATGTTTCCTTCTTTCTTTGCATATCATCAGAATATAACTCTATTTGCATGATTTTATATATATATATATATATTAGTCTAGGTGGCTTTTGCCTCCACCCATTTAGAAACATAATCACAAGCAAGAAGAATGTACATAAAACTAAAAGGACCAATAAAGTCAATACCCCAAACATCAAAAACTTCACAAAATAATAAGAGTTGTTGATACATCTCATTCTTCCTATATATATTTCTAATATGTTGGCAGCATTCAAAACTTTTACAATAATCATATGAATCATAAAACAATGTGAGCTAATATAATAAAAAATGTAATATTTTCCTAGCAGTTCTTTGAAGACAAAAATGCCTACCACATGCAAGTGTATGACAAAATCTTAAAAAATAAAGAAATTCATAATTAGAAATACATCTCCTAATAATTTGGTCATTAGACATACACCACAAGTATGGATCATCCTAAACATAAAATATGGATTCACTCACCAGCTTATTAACTTGATGCCTACTATAAAATGTTGGTATCTTATGAGAAATTACAAAATTAACAATATCTGCATACCATGGATCCTTACCTCCCAACTGATAACAATATCTGTATTACTTTTTGCACATCATTTTTTTCCCATTACAGAATTAAAATTAACTCTATTTGCACATCATTCACCATTTTTTCCCCCTGTTTCTTTGATTATCATAATTTTTCAGCTTAGTAACTGCTTCTTGAAGATTGTGTGTGCACCTTTCCACGACACCGAAACTACAATTAATTTTGGAAATGAATATATTAGTCAAGAAAATCAAGAATTAGTAATTTATATTAAAATTATAATAAACCTCAAAATTGTAATTTAATTTTTAAGTTTACCTTCCATAGATTTTCAAATTTGATATATTTTATTTGATTATTTATTTATTTTTAATACTATAAAACTATATTAGAAAAAGCTAGATATGTATATTTTATATCTAAATATTTCTTACAAGCATGGCTTTTAATTTTGAACTTTAAACTAGAATTGTTTATTATAATATAAACATTGAATTAAAGTAATTTTAATCATAAGACATGTATGTTGCTAAAATCGCCAAAAATTTCTTAATAATAATAGTGTAGAAAAATTTATGCCAATTAGAGATATATGCAATTGATGTGAGATAGTAAAGAAAAAAGCCTCTATTGTCCTCTTCTATTTGAAGGCGAACAATGAGCTCTTCCATGTTCATCTCCTTTCGCTTGTGCTTAAGATAATTCTTGATATCCTTCCATCCAGGAGGCAATTTCTCAATAATTGCTGCCACTTGGAAGGTTTCACTAAGTATCATTCCTTCGGATTGAATCTCATGCAAGATTCCTTCACTAGTTACACTTTTGGAATCCACCATCATATAGTCAAGGAATCTACCAACAACAAATTTCTTTGTGCTAGTATCCTCCGTCTTATATTTTTTATCCAAGGATTCCCACAAAGTTTTCGCTCTTTTAAATGGACTGTAAACATTGTTCAGCGAGTCATGCACGCTATTCATTATATAATTCTTGCATAAGTAGTCGAGTGCTTCCAAGCATCAACATCATTGACAACTTGCACATCTGTTACTCCCTCAGCCAAAATTGGCACATCCTCATTCAAATACCTTGCAAGAATCAAGGTGGTCAAGTAGAACAACATCTTTTGTTGCCACCTTTTAAAGTTTAAACAATTAAACTTTTCTAGCTTCAAACTATGGTTAGTTGAAGCCACAGGAGCACTACCTATAATAGGCAAAGCCAAGGTAGTAGTCGTTGAGCCCGAAACACCAGGTTGTTTCTGGTAGGCACACCAACAACATCATCTGTAGTTGTCATATGAATACTCACAAAAATCTATTTTAAGATTCTTAGAAAAAGGATAGGTAAGTGATAAGTCATAAATTTTCATAATTATTATACTTAATTTTCTTACCTTTTGATTAGATATCAATCTAATTTGTGGAATTTATGTTTGTTTTGATGATAGTGGTGGAAAGTCAAAGATCAAGCAGAATTTGGCTAAAAGACTTATTTTTAGTCATTAATTAGTACGAAGACATCTTTCAGAGGAAGAATTAAAATTTGAACGGATGACTATCAACTATTCCCGAGATATTTGAAGATATATTCAAATTATCTTATCTTTATTATTTTATTAGTTATTAGAGAGAGATAATTATCTCCTATTTTAATTAGGATTTTTATTTATTTATTGTTATTCTATTAGGATTCCGAGAAGTTAGGAAAACCTTTATAAATAGGCCTACTCCACATTCTTATTTGAACAAGTTTTCAAGATTTAGAAGGAGAAGAGAGATGGAGACCGCGATGGCCGCCTAAGCTTCGATTCAGTCCGGGGAATGATTCCAAGACAAGTTTTGAGTTCATGATCTACACAAATTCCGGGTTTTAAGATAATTTCCAATTTTGAATTCATTATTTTTAACAATTCAATATTTTGATCGCGTGATTGAATATTGATGAGGTTTTACTTAATTCTTTTGATGCTTTTTGATTGAATTGAGTTGAGATTTTATTATTTATGATTGAATTTAATTTTGGACAGTTTTGTGGCTTCACGAATTACCTTGATATTATCACGGCTCTTAGGTTAAACTTGAATTTATTGATTAGGCGCTTGTCCTAGGATATACTTTTGTTTTTTAATCGAATTCTAACGACTTTGTTAGTAGGTGATACAAATACTAATTAGGGCTTCCATTTAGTAGTCAATCAAGGAATTAGTTTTGAAATCTGGAAATTCATTAAGGAACGAGGAAGAACTTAAATTGAATCATTACCCTAGGGCTGAAATATTGAAATCCGATACTTGCGTTTTTCTTATTAGTTAATTGTTTCCAACAATTTTTCAATCTAAAAATCCTTCTTTTATTGTTTACTATGTTCTTATTAATTGATTTCGATTAGGTTTCTTAGGGAAACGACTCGGTGAACACCTAAAATGCTCATTGATTTAATTGAATTAATCTTGGCCGATTTATTAACGACAATCGTGTAATTCTAAAACCCTACCAGTAAGTGAGCAAACTTTCACTATAACAAAAACAAATCAAAATATAAAATAAAAATAAAATACAGTAATAATAATAATTATTATTATTAAATAGAAGAGAGATGAAGACAACTATCCGAGGCTTGTGTTGGACACAATCTCCTTAAAACAGATTCGCCCCCTCCGGTAGATGTGTTCGAGGTTCAATAGGCGCCTATTTCCCCGGATACAACGGATGCGGTGAATTAGCTAGAACACGTTATTTCACCCAATGAACTTGAACTGCACTTGTGAACACTATCGAAAGTAAGAAGATGAAAAAGAGTAGGAGGACTTGAAAAATTCTTTCAAGAAATGCTCCAAGATAATAACACTCTAGAACCTATTTTTCTTTTCAAAATGATAATGCAAGTATGCTTTTAGACCTAGAGTAGGGAGCTCCTATTTATAGGCTGTAGGAAGTGAGGGATTCAAAGAATAGCATTCACCTTGTAGACAACCATCCAATGTATATCATAAATGAACTTATCCAATACTATGAATATATAGATGAATCTAATATATTTATTGATTCACATATTTCATATTCATTTACTTATACAAAGGATATTCAAATGTACTTGATGGATTCATGGTACATCCCACTATATATTTTCCATACCATGAACTTCAACTAGATGATACATGATTCATCTCATCATGTTGTTGTTATACCATGAACATCACTAGTGTACATCTAGATGATGCATGATTCATCTTACCAAAGTGTTGTCATACATGAACATCACAAGTGTTCAATGAATTAGATTGAGAAACAATTTTCTCATTCACCTAATTCATGCTATATTTCCAACAAGTATTTAGTCAAGAATGAAAATAATGGATCTCCCCTTGGTCCCCTCCTAGACTTGGCTCAAGATAAAGTCTTCACTTATCTATTTTTGTTTTTGGTTTTAATTGTCAATGGAATTTAAAAATGATTTTATTGATATTTTTTCTTTAATATCTGGTGTGTGTTTTGAGTGAGTAAAATATAGTATCTTATAAAGCAAATAATCTCACAAAATAGTGTCACAAAATCAAATACAACTAAGGAAGAGTACCTATCGCATGCAGATAGTAACACGGGAGTACCACGATTTTAAATTTATAAATATCGTATCCTCGGGAACGTTGGTGACGGCTGGTTAGTTTCTACCAATTATGACAATCTTTAAGGTTCGGGGGATTAGTCCTATGTGTCCATTCAATTCATATATATTTGTTTGAAGAATAATTAAAACAAGAATGGAAAATAATTGACTAGATCTCTAATGAAGTACGTATGATTAATTAAGTTGAACAATGTTCGAAAGTTCAGTTTGCAAACGGATCTAAGGCAAATATGAATTCGAATCGTCTTACTACCATACCCGAGTTATCTAAAGTGATTACCTCAATACGGGTCGTTGCAAGTAATCCTAAACCTTCATAGATTAATTATTAAGTCGTCAATTTAATAAATTATCTTAAGATTTGCATTGATTACTAACTCCAGATTATTAGGCTTCCTAACTTCATTATGGTCGATGCAAGCTATTAGACCTAATATGACAATTTGTAAATTCTCCTATGGTCGGGTCTCCTAAACAAACGTCAATTTAAAAAACTATTGTAGTATCATGCATCAACCTAAGTTTCATAGCATAAACTCGATACGAGAATCAAATCGAAAGCGTAAAACAATAAGCAATTCATAATGTATATTAAAACGTATCCTTTCCGGAAATGTATAAATCATTAATCAATCAATCTAAATAAAGAGAATCCTAGGACACGGAATCATAACATATAAAGGAAAGTAACACAAGAACGAAAAGAAAATGAAAGAGAAAGTTGTCGTGTTGCTCTCACTGCTTCCACGGACTGGCTTAATCCTCCAAGCCTCGCCGAGACTTGTACTCCGGATCCTTATCTCTCTCTAAAGATCTTCAGAGATCACTCCCTCTCAACTAAATTATAGGGTATCCCTTATGGTCGAGGCTCAACCCTACATTCGAGAAGAAAGAAAAAAAAAAACTAAAAACTCGACTCGAGCATATCACGAAACTCCTGTTCCGAGTGATTATTGTGTGCTTCAACAACCGAGGGGTGCATCTATATATAGGAGTGAAATAGAGTTGAAAAGAGGTAAAATTTTCATGTGGGACATCAAAACTGCCTTCAACACGGGCTGCAACACGGGCAGGAACACGCCCGTGCCACGTATCATCAACACGGCCATCAACACGCCCGTGTTTATCTTTTTTTCCAAAAATTGCACTTTTAGTCCCCGATTTCTTCATTTTCTTCAATTTCAGTCCTGAAACTTCCAAAAAGCGAAATCAGAGCAAATTTGTGTAATTTTCATTTAATTAATTCCAATTAACTCCATAATTTACTCGAATTGAACACAATTAATGTATAAAAACATGATATAAAATCGAGTTATCAATATCACAATAATTAATTATTTTCTAAGCTATTTTCACTTAACATATTGGGAAGAATTTGAGATTTTCTTTTATTTGTGATACTAAATAGTTAATATGTATTTATTAATATAAATGGTAAGATGTTTTGATATTTTTATCAATAGTAAGATTTATAGCAAAAATGATAAGATTTGTCAAAAAAATGGTAAGATGTTTATCAAAATTGATAACTTACCATTTTTTGTATCAAACATAACATTTTTATGCTTATATTTACTTTAAAATGCATAAAAATTACTACTATATTTTTATATTATTATTTTATTTGGTCAAAACTGATTGATAACCTATTGAATATGTAATTTTTGATGATGTGTCAACCATGCAAGATGCCACATCTCCCTTGAACTTGTTAACCTATTATTGTAGGTTACCAAAATATACTTGTAATTCGTTTATTGGTTTGGTCCATAGTTGTATTAGATAAATCATTTAAATAGATTGCACCATAGCATTATCCATCATTAGTATATATGGCATGCACCTATTTATGTATGCAGGACTACACCATAAGTTTAACGAAAAGTTCAACACAACCATGATAAACCATACAGCGATGTTGTGCCGAAAATTTTAGAATATTACAGAGGTTTTGAACAGCTGAAAACACTTGTCGATGTGGGGGTGGTCTTGGTATAACTCTTGGATTAATAACTTCAAAATACCCTAATCTAAAGGGTATTAACTATGACTTACCTCATGTTATAGAGTGCACCGACATATCCTGGTACGTATATACTTCCTTCCATGCACTGATCATTTTATCTATCAGTCCTAACCAATTGGCTTTCTATTTTTGGAATAAATTAAGGAGTGAAACATATTGGTGGAGATATGTTTGAAAGTGTTCCAAATGGAGATGCCATTTTTATGAAGGTAAACGTTTTCTATATTTGAATTTGTAAATAGTAAAAGGATAATGAGAGTGGAATAAAGAGAGAAAAATAAATAATTAAATAAATAAAGAATAGGGTAGAAATTTAAACTAAGATGAAAAAATATCCCTATGATTTAATGATTAAAAAATTTGTAGTATCCATCGAAGGTAGAAGTTTTTGACAATTCGATAATTATATTTGATCAAAAAAAAAAAAGTGAGAGGCATCAAACTCCCTGAAAGTCCACGTAGGCCAAAGAGTCTAAGGTGAATATCATTACGAGTCAAATGAGTCCTAGATAGGCTTTACTCGGAGTTCAACCGACAACTACAAGTAGCATTCAGAGGGTGTGATCTCCGACAAAGAAAGGCAGATTTAGTACGAAACATTAATTGCGTCTACCCCGATAGGTACTATTTGGAGCCACCAATTCGGACTATCATTAAAGGTACCCAATCTAGGTCTCACTTTCCCGTTGGACTACTCTCTTCATAAAAACGGTAACTTACACTTGCACACATAGAATGAAAGTCAAATATCACAAAATATTCTAAGTGTCTTGTTACCTTACTTTACTACCCTCGGATAGAATCACGAGGGATATTCTAAGTCCTCTAGTTCCCTGAGGGCTTTCTTGATTTGGCCACTGAGTTAATTATTGGAGAGTCAACGCAAAAAACGCACCCTCAATGCTAAGCCTTCCTTACAGAACACTTTGCTAGAAGTGGAGCCCACTCCACACAAGAGGCAACATTGGCGAATTGATCCCCAATCAAAAAGTTAAGATGAAAACATTATTTTTTGAAAAAATAATGATCTAATATTTAGTCTTCCTTGTTTGGACTATGATATTCATTTAAATTTCTTAAAGATATAAAATTATGTTGATTTGAGATATTTACAATTTGATTTAAAATCTTTCTAGGTATTTACTCTTTGATTTATTTTGGAATGGAGATTGATAGATGTAATGATTATGTAAAATTAAAGTTATGTAATATGTTTTTGACTGTATATATAACAATTGGTTCAATAGTTTGAAAACAAAGGAAAAAGAAAAAAATATAAAAATATTCCATTGATACATCAAGAAGAGTTTGCAACCAATAATAAAAATAAATAATTAAAATTTACTATTTATATAAATTCTTTATTTTTATATTAAAAAGTATCTATATATAAATTTAATCTTTCTTAAAAACTAATAATAATTAAAACCTCTAAACTTCATACTGAATTTTGTTATTATATAGTTATGGTTTGGACTATTCAATTCTCATTTTTATCCATCAAACTTCATATTCCAACATGTGTAACTCAATTAATTCAATTTCATTTTCAACTGCTTCCATTAAACAAAATGATATTGTACAATAAATGATAAAACAATGTCCTTTATGAGACATACATATTCTTGATACATGAATTTTGATGACTAAAAAATATTTAAATTTTTAACAAAAATATTTTGGAATTAATAATTTGATTCCTTGATTGAATACTAGGGGGAATCACTAATTAGTATTCGAGTCACCAAAATAATCTGCTAGAATTCAATGAAGGACTAATTCAATTTCCTAGACAATCACCTAATTTATCAATTCGTGTTCAATCTAAAATCTATAATAACATAAAGGCAATTCAAGAATCCATAAAATGTCCAAATTTGAAAACAATTAAACATAAATGATCGCACAAAACCAACTTCAATCAACAATTGTCAACAAAACCACATTTAATTTCAAGTAAAATTCAGCTAATCAACTAAACAATCAATCTCAAAAAGTAATGAAACAAACATGAAAATCAAAATACAACCTGGAATAAATGATGTTCATGAACTCCTAATTGCCCTAAAAAAATATTCTCTTGGACCAATTACAAGAATTTACGCTGCCATCGAGATAGATCCTCTCTCTATGATCTTTCTAAATTTTTTCTCTCCTCTTCATTAATCAAGTTCTCTCTCAAGCTTATTACACAATTCCTTTTGATGATGTGGGTGGTAAAGATAGGAGGATTTGGCATTAATATAAACCTTCCGAAAAATTCATAGTTTCTTCAGATTCTAAAGTTGCACTCCATCAAGCTAATCAAAATGAGTTTGGCAGGAACATCTCACTGTAGGGGGTCAATGTGGCATTTGATTATGAATCTTCATGTTCCATTGAAGGTTAAAAACTTTCCAAAGAGGATATGTCTCTCATCTTTAGCAACCTAGGACAACCTTGCTATTTGGGGCATTAATGTTATGAAAAATTGCCCTTGCTATGAAATTGAAAAGGAAACGGTTGTTCTAGAAACAAGGAAATTTGGACTCCATACAACTTTCAAAAATATAAATTTTTTGGCTCCATTCTAGGAAGTGGTTGAAATGGACAGGATATCTGAGTATCTTGCAGAAAGAATAGGGATGCCAATTAGAGGTATTTTGAGGGGAAGAAACAACATCATTTTTCAGTATAGTATTAGAAAAATCAAGATTTACGACTGCCAAATCTATCGAAAATATCATGTTTTTTGACGAATTTGGCCATCACTATTTAAGCCGTCTCTATTTGCGACGGATTTAGACCCTAAGGGTCTTGCAGAAATAGTATTTGATTATTTCCGACATATTCTAGATTCACAAGTTCGTTTGGAGGAAGCTTGTGTTAGGGTTGCAACTTGCAAAGGAGCAATCAACTCAATGGAAGCCTCCATTGCAGAGTAGTTTTAAAATGAATATTGATGCTTCTTATATGAACAGTATTGCATATTTTGGCTGGATTTTTAGGAACCATGAGGGAGTGGTGTTTTGTTAAGAAGTTGGTCCTTCGGAGAACATTATTTTTGTTGAACATGCAGAATTAGTGGCATTATGGATGGAGCTTCCATGGGCTATATTGTACTAATTTTCCAACATAGTTTTTGAATCAGATTGTCTTTGTGTTGTACGAGCTTTAAATGCTACTACGGATGATTTTTCTCCTTGTTTGGTGGGTTTGTTGAATCTATTTGACATAAAGTTGCACAAACAGCCTCCTTTTATGTACACAAACTTTCAAAACTTGGACAAAAGTTGTCTAGTTTTGTAACTTGGTGGGATTCATCCCACCCTTCTATACTTTCTGCTATTCATGCAGATTAGATTGCAATTCATTAATGAAATTCTTCTATTCTCAAAAAAAAAAATTAAATTAAATTAAATTAAATTAAATTAAATAAATAAATAAAAAATTAAGTTAAACTCTCTTATTCAAGCTGCTATAACTGAGATTTCTATATGAAATAACTTTTTGCATTTACTGCAATCATATTTGTGGAAGAATATTATAATGATTGCATAATACATGTTTAACATATGTCTAAAAGTTCTTCATTGGCATCAACTTGGAATTGATCATATATACTTAGTGTGTGTATATATACAAAAATCAACACAGTAATTATGAAAAAAAAAAGTTATATTAACTATAAAATTATATTGTATGAGAGTATGTCTGTCAAGACACGAGATTCAAATATATGTGGCACTCTATCATTAGTTAAATCATAACGGCTAAACTAACATTCTATCTATATAAGTGTGAGAGTAACCGAAGTCCATAAAAGTCCATGTAGGCTGGACCGTCCGAGGTGAATTCCACGAAGGACCAATGTGGTCCCGGATAGGATTCCTTTGAGGTCTAGCCGGCGGACAGAAGTACAAAACACTCGGAGCATGATCTCGGACAGAAATATTCTCACTGAACTCCACATTAAATGTATCTAACCCGACAGACACTGTTTGAAACGACTACTGTAGAATTGTAGGACGAGGACCACTCTAAGTGTCACTTCCCAATTGGCCACGCATCTCCATAAAATGGTAACACACACTCACGCACAAACTAAGTGAAAGCCGGATATTCAGACTCTCTGATACAGTTTGGTGCACAATTTGACATGCCGGAACGTATTCCCCGGCCGATCACCTGAGCACGCGTGGAAGGATCAAGAGAAAGTGACCCGATCATTTTTTTCTGTTACCGGGAAATGTTTTTCTATCATTTTTTTTCATTTTCACCGTTTCCTTTGGCAACTATGAAACATACCTTCTCATAGTCAGTCATATGTCTCTGCTCCACGACAGAAGAAGGCTACGGTTCAAACTCCGGGGGAAGATTTACGCAGTTTACTCAACCAGTGGAGAGATTGACCACTGGCCGAAGGACCAGAGAATATAAACGCCGATCCTCTTCTCAAAGAGCTAGAGGCCCTACAAATGTATAGGAGGGCTAAAGAGGACTAGGAGTAGGCTGAGTGGGCAATCGCTTGCTTGAATAAGGAGTTCCCGCTTGCAACTATGCCAAGAGAGACTGGCAGACAAGTCACGTACTAGACCCAGACTCGTCCGATGCACCAGCGCCGACTCAACGCCGCTGCCGCTCCAAACCTTGCCAGACGTTCCCCGGAGACCTAGAAATTAGCAACGACACTAAGTCGTCCACGAGTAAATCTCGATGAAAGTGAGGTAAGCGAATCTTACCACTCTCCACATGTCAAATCTCGAAGCCACACTGTGACCTCACACAATTTTACACTTAAGAAAAAGTTGAGTGATTATTTTGTGTTATCCAGAGAGACACTTTCTGACAATTTGATATTAGAGTTTGTGCTATTGCTCGTGCCACATTTCTCGGTCCATTGATCATGATACACAAAATCAACCCAAACACCCAATTTAGGTCTATATGGTATTTGGCACACAACCAAACTCCTAATGTATGTTTACATACAACAATGTCCTACACTGCCAAGACTATCACATGTCATGATACAAAAGGTGTCCGATAACAATAAATTTGATAATATTTTTGAAGGGTAATTGTGCATAATTGTTGAGGATTATTGTATTAAATTGAGATGAATTGATTGAATTTGGGTTTAATTGCAAATATTCTGTTTCAGGTTACTTCGGGGTGAAATTGAAGTAAAAAGACAAATTAAGGGTGCAAAATGCAATTTTCCCGAAGATTGGCTACACCCTTAGCAGAAGGACTACACCTATAGAAAGTAATTGCACCTCCTACGCCCGTTGCCCTTTAAGCTCTACGCCCGTTGCCCTTAACTACCTTGCTACGCCCGTATAGATTGAAGGAGGCTACGCCCGTAGAGATAACTACACTTATACGCCCGTATAGAATAAAGGGCAACGCCCGTAGTCTAACCAGAATCACTGTTTTCCTTGTAAAATGACTAATTAACCCTGTTTTCGATTATCTAAAAATATTAGGATTTCCAGCAGTGTTGAGGCTGGCTAGTATTTGGAAGGGTTATGCTATCAAAGTAATTTTGTAATTTTTGTTTAGGGTTTTGAATTAGACCTACACTTTACTATTTTCTATATTTTGAGATCTCTTTCACTTGTTGTAAGTTGCAAGAATCTCTTGTGAGTCTTTGTGTGAAGTTGCCTCGAATCGTAAGGAATTTCCTTGAAGTTTTGAAGGAGAGGAATCAACTCTATCAACTTGAACATTTGAAGAAGAACAAGAAGTTTGACAAAGAGGAGGTTGGAGAGGTTACTCTTCTTCCTTTATTTGTTATAATTTCCATATTGTAATTAGAGACCAACCCTAGGAACTCTTCTCTCTACATTTCTTATAGGTAGAAATGGTTGGTATTATTCTACAATTACTTTGGGCAAATTACGGTTTTCATGGATGATTGTTGTAGTGTTATTAATTTGAATTGCAATTTCATTCATAGCTTTGAATCTAAATTTTATCTTGAGTATTGAGCTTTGATTTGAGGTTGTAGTTCTGGATTAACACTAATTGTTAGGCCGGAACTAGGACAACAATTAGTGCCAAGTTGATTCGATTAGATTTCCTTTTGATGGACCGGAACTAGGATGATTGATGGGAGATTTGATCTTGTCAACATTCAAGTGTTCTTAAATCAATGAATTTCTTGCAACGAATTGTATTGAAGAAGTTCATCCTTAGACTTGAATATTGGTGAGATTATGATAGTTAATTCATGATTAATCTTGCCTCTAGTAGTTTGTATCCTTCATTTCTCCTATTATTTCTTATGAGTTTCTACCTTCCATTACTTGCTTTCCATCTACTTTACATTGTTCATTTACCTTGCTTTGTAGGAATTAGATTTCAATCTTATCATTCTTGATAAAGGTTGGATTACTTGATGATTGATTCATACTTTCAAATCATATCCATAATTGATTTAATTATATTTTTCACGCTAGAAATTAATAGACGTCTTGGGGAAAACGATTTTATAAATATTAAAATCTGAATACTACTTTTATTTACTAAACTATTTCAATAGGTGCTCTGCGTAGTTGAGTTTATTTTATTAGTGACAATCTTATTTTAATCTTGAGAATTTCTATTATTTTTAGTATTATTTATTCGATTATTTATATTATTTATATATATATATAACTCACATCAGTGTCACATATTTTTCTTGACTTATTTTATTATTTTATTTTTTGACTTTTCACTTCTATTTTTATTTAAACTTTGCATTTCTCATATTATTATATTAAACTATTTTTTATTTCATTTTCAGATTGATTTTTTACTATCTTTAACTATTTCTTATCTCAATTTTGTATTTTTTAAAAATTATTTTATATAACCAAAAATTTGAATAACTTAATTCTTCTATATTTTTATTTCATCCTTCGATAAATAGATATACATTAAACGAGGAAGCATTAACTAAGTTTGAAATTTATATAGTCTTATTCGTACCTATTTATGTATACATATATTATTTGATCCAAAAAAAAAAATTATGATGCTTTTTATTGTAATTTATTTTTAATTTAATTATTATATTTTATTGTGTTTAAATATTTGGTATTTTTCTTCTTAATATACAATAATCATTCATGATATTATTTTTAAAATTAAAATTTATAAAAAAAAATATTTTTATATGAATTATATAAATATATTAAGATAAAAAATTAAATTTACCATAAATTAGAAAAATTAAAAGAAATATTATTTAAAAATTATAATAAATACATCCCACGGAGCATAATGTATATACCCTACTATATATATTATTATCAAAACAATAATTATGAAAATAAGTATTGTCAAAATGACACCCCAACCAAATTAAGACTTGCCACATGCATATATAATTAAGCCGTTGAATTTACCAGTATGTGTTGTCCCACCCCCTAGCAGATATTAATCAGACTGAGAATATTTTGTTGGATTCATTATTTACCTGTCAATTATGTATTTAGTACTATTATATTTTATTAGGTCTATTAAAGTAATTTAATAATGTTTAATACGTTAATATGTATCAAAAATAAATATGAGTTCACATATGTAGATAACTTTATTCCTATATTGTTATTGGATGATTAGCAATATTATACATGTATTGGTTATGGTCCCGAGAGACTATTGAGAATTATATTCCATATCCCGTTAAGAGAACAAAACCCGTAGACTCCCGGGGAGGAAATTCCTTTTTCAATTTATTTTGTCAACCGTGCATTATATCTATGGTCACGGTATTCATGGGTTCAGTGAATGGAGTTTTGGATTTCCAAGTTATATGACCTTTTTATTTAAAAAATTAAAATATATTTTAACTTACCTTCGTTAACAATAACCATTAATAAATATTAGTTAAAAGCATTATTTAATAGGGTAAGAAGAAAAAATTATTAATATAATGTATAATTTTCTAATGCGAGAAGTGCAAAAAAAAAAACAAAAAAATCAATCACCCAATGACATGTTAAAAAATAATAATAATAGAGGAAGTAATAAGTATGAATTGTTCGATTTATTTTAAATAAATAATTTGGATTTATATGTCTATTATGCATTTAACAATATCATACGGTGATCTAATAATGTTAAATGTGTTAACATGTATTAGTAATAGAGACATTCGGAACAAAAGCTCGCTCCCCCCCCCCCGTTGTCGGGCCCCCCCCCGCCCGCCGATTAAAACCGAACTCGAACAAATTTTTAGGCTCGATTAATTTTCGAGCTTACTAGAACTAGAACCTTTTTGCGAACATAATCGAGCGTTCGCGAACATATTATTAATTTATATATATATATTATTTAATTAAAAAAAAAAGTAAAAAAAAAAAGTGTCATAGTTTGCGAACTCGAGTTCGAACTCGAGCTTTATAAACAAATAATCGGACGAACTCGAGCTCGAGTATACTTGAAAGTTAAACGAGCGAGCTCGAGCTCGAACTCGAGCTTTATAAACAAATAATCGAACGAACTCGAACAAAATTTTTGGCTCGAATTATTAAACGAGCGAACTTGAACAGTCTTTGAACACTTAATCGAACGAGCTCAAATTTCTGATGTTCGGTTTCGTCAGTCGTCTTTCGACTCTAATTCAGTAACAAATATGGGTCCACATATATAGATGCTCTATTTATAAACTTTTGAAAGATTATAGATGTGTTTTTGATAGATTCTAATAATTTCAAAATTCCTTCAAAAAATATCTTGTATAACTAGTGGATGAAATCAAGTTATAATATATTTATTTTATTCCAAAAAGAATAGTCAAGCATCATTTATGATGATAATATAAAAAATAAATATTAATAATAGTAAAGAAAAAAATGTGAAGATTTAGCTGAATTGGTCTCAATGTCATGAATATCCAATTAATTAATGGCTTGACCAATGGAATGAATTTTTTCTTATAAATATATAAGGATATTAGCTTAAGCTACTAAACAAATTTTGCTTTATACCTTCCAATGGATTCCTCTGAAATGAAGAATTTAAAGAACGAATTAGCAGATGATGATCATGATCATTGCTCATATGCATTGCAGCTGGTCTTCTCTGGAGCTTTACCTATGGTGTTGAACACTGTAATAAAACTCAATGTGTTCGAGATCATCGCGAATGCTGGCCATGGTGCTCAGCTATCCCCGTCCCAGATTGTATCCCAGATGAATATCCCAACTTCGCATGAAAATCCCGAAGCACCGGCCATGATGCTGGACCGAATGCTCCGGATGTTGGCTAGCTACTCTTTGTTCACTTCCTCCGTGGTTGGTGGCCATGGCTCTGAAGGTCAGAGGGTATATGGACTTGGACCTGTGTCAAAGTATTTTGTCAAGAATGAAAATAATGGATCTTCCCTTGGTCCCCTCCTGGACTTAGCACAAGATAAAGTCTTCACTGATATCTGGTTAAAGAAATCTATTTTTGTTCTTTTTTTTACTTGTCAATGAAATTTAAAAATGATTTTACTGATATTTTTTCTTTAATATCACAATAATTAATTATTTTCTGACCTATTTTCACTTGACATGTTCGGAAGAATTTGAGATTTTCCTTTATTTGTGAGATATTAAATAATTAATCTGTTTTTATTAATATAAATGGTAAGATGTTTTGATATTTTGATCAATAGTAAGATTTATGTCAAAAATGGTAAGGTGTTTATCAAGATTGATAACTGTAACCTTTTTTTTATCAAACTTACTATTTTTATACTCATATTTACTTTAGAATGCCTAAAAATTACTACTATACTATTATATTATTATTTTATTTGGTCAAAACTTATGGTAATCTATTGAATAAGTAATTTTTTATAATGTGTCAAACATACAAGATGTCACATCTAACTATTAACCTACTATTATAGGTTACCAATATACACTTATAAAATACAGTATTATGCATAATTAATATATATATATATATATTTAATGATGCAGGTATGAATTAGAACCTGCAATTCTTAAAGGTGGCACTGCATTCAACCTGGTATATGGCATGCACCTATTTTTGTATGCGGGACTACATCAAAAGTTTAACGAAAAGTTCAACACAGCTATGATAAACCATACAAAGATGGTTGTGCCGAAAATTCTAGAATATTACAGAGGTTTTGAACACCTAAAAACACTTGTCGTTGTGGGGGGTGGTCTTGGTATTACTCTTGGATTAATAACTTCAAAATACCCTAATCTGAAGGGTATTAATTATGACTTGCCTCATGTTATAGAGAATGCACCCACATATCCTGGTACGTATATATATACGTACTTCCTTCCATGAACTGCTCATTTTAACTATCAGTCCTAAGAAATTGGCTTTCTATTTTTGGAATTAATTAAGGAGTGGAACATATTGGTGGAGATATGTTTGAAAGTGTTCCAAATGGAGATGCCATTTTTATGAAGGTAAAAGTTTTCTTCAAATAATTATACCCATAGGGAAAAGATATATAATTAAACGTAACTTTTAGAATAGATATAGATATAGATATATATACACATACACAAAGCGTTGTACTGAATTTTAAATATATCATGATTTGAAACAGTGGATACTTCATGATTGGGATGATGGTCATTGTGTAAAGTTGCTGAAGAACTGCTATAAGGCTTTGCCAGAAAATGGAAAAGTGATTGTTGTTGATGCAATTCTTCCGATGAATCCTGATAATAGTTCGTCAACCAAACACACAACTCAGGTTGATCTCTTCCTATTGGCACTGTTCCACCCCGGCGGGAAAGAACGCACCGAACAAGAATTTCAGGCCTTGGCTTCCCAAACTGGATTTGCAGGGATAACAAAAATGTGTGTTTCTTGTGATCTGTGGGTGATGGAGATACATAAATAAATGATTGTACTTTATCAGCTTTGATGGAGAACATAAGACATATAATAAAATATGAACTTTTTTTTTTTTTGTAAACAATAAAATATGAACTTAATATCTGCAATGTAATGTAAAATGTACTCCATATTTGCAATATAATAATATTAAATTATGGATAAAAATACATAAATATTCCAAAAAAAGCACTAAAATTTTGGAAGATACTGTGCATTGTATATATGGAAAAAGGAAATGCATATAAAATGTGCAATATATGAAGTAAACATATGCAAAACAATGGAATCGATTTCCGCAAAATAAATGCACTAAATGACTGTTATTTTTAATATAAAGTGCACTTCATTTGTGAAATATAGTTTATTAGACATTAGATAAATATTTATTGTTATTTCCAGATATTATTAAATTATTATCTTTAAATTTAGATATATTTTTTTATTTAATTATTTAGATATCTTATTTTATGTATATATATATATATATAATGAATATATATACATATACTATCTTATGTATATATATATATTTGATGAATAAAACATATTTGTATCATATTAGATATTAGATAGATATATACCTTTATTTTTAGATATTAAATATTATTAAATTATTATCTTTATATTTAGATATATTTTATTTATTTAATTTTTTACATATCTTATCTTGAATGTACACCATTGTAACATTATCCTATGTGTATTTGATCGGTATTAGAAAACATGCATGACCAATATTTCAATAATAGTATCAGAGCCATTATTCTTAGCTCTTCCAAACATGATTAGTGCTATATAAATACCGAAGTTACTTCTCACATGACTATAAATGGAGATAATTTTACGTCTTATTTTAATTTGAACATTAATCGTAATATTACTATGGACAGTGGTCATACTATTTCCATTCGTGGTTGTGGAAATACTTTTTTACCCCAACCTCATCCTCTTTTTTCTTTAAATAATGTCTTACATGCTCACAACTTAACTAAAAATCTTGTTTCTGTGCGTCGATTTACTGTTGATAATAATGTTTCTGTTGAATTTGATTCGTTTGGATTTTTTGTAAAGGATTTTCAAATAGGGATGCATTTAATGAGGTGTAACAGAAATGAGTGATCTATATCTCATCACCACTCAACCTCAAATTAATAAATCCTCTCCATCATCTTTTGTTGTTATCTCCTAACATTTATATTGAATAACCGTTTAGGTCATCCCGGTGCTTCTATCTTACAATCTCTTCCACAACAAGAGTGATAATTATTTTTATCAACTTGGAAAACAAGTTAAATTACCTTATATTAATTCTTTATTCTTAACTGCATTACCATTTGGTAATATTCATAATGATATTTGGACATCCCCTGTTTTTAGTTCCAGTGGTCATCGTTATTATGCTTTATTTCTCGATTAATTTACTCTTTTTTTTTTATAAACTTTCCTATTGCTCACAAGTCTAACACCCCTCTTTTTTCATTAATTTTCCTAAGTATTTTTTACTCGATTTGATTGACACATTAAAATTCTACAAAGTGATATGAAAAACAATTTGATAATATTTTCTTACGTAATTTTTGTGTTTCATACGACATCCACCTCCATTTTTCTTGCCCTTAAACATCTCCTCAAAATGACAAAGCCAAATGAAAACTTCGTAGCACAAATAATATCATTCGCACTCTCCTCAGTCATGTCCTGGTCCTCCTTTCTTTTTGACCATATGTACTACATATGGCTACTATGCTTCATAACATCCTTCCTAGTACAATCCTTAATTTTAACACTCCTACTAATATTTAATATTGCAAAAACCCTACCTACTCTTCATCTTCGCGTTTTGGACACCTTTGTTATCCTTTTATTCCCTCTACTACCAGAAATAAATTACAAGCTTGTTCTACACCTTGTGTCTTCCTAGCTTATCCATCGAATCATTGAAGTTATAAATGCTATGATTTATCCAATCGAAAAATAATTATTTTACGACATGTTTAATTTAATGAATATATATTTCCATTTTCTAAAGGGTAAAGTATTTTAGTAACACCTTTAAAATCCCAAAATCCAGGTTTAACACTTAAACTCTTTTTGTCGCCCTAGTGACATTAAAACTTTCAAAATGTCCAGATCTAGCACTTCCGTCCAGTTTGACCGTTAGGTCAATAATTTTTCTGTCAAGTCCCCTTTTTCACTGTGCTAGGCAGGGGCATTTTTGTCCATTGCAGTTTTTTTTTTTTTTTTTTTTTTTTCTTCTTCTACGGTCTTCTTCTCTCTCTCTTCTTCTCTCTCTTCTTCTTCTTTCTTTCTTCTTTCTTCTTTCTTTTTTTTTTTTTTCAAAAATTTTATCTTTTTTTCCAAAAATTTATATCTTCTTCCAAAATTCACATTTCTTTTCAAAATTCAATTTTTTTTTTTTTATTTTTCAAAATTCAAATCTTTTTCCAAAATTTATATCTTTTAAATTTATATCTTCTTTAAAAATTCACATTTGCTTTCAAAATTTGTTTTTCTTTTTTAAAAATTCAGATCTTTTTCTAAAATTTATATTTTTTAAATTTATATCTTGTCCAAAAATTCACATTTCGTTTCAAAATTTATTTATTTATTTTTTTTAAAATTCAAATATTTTTCCAAAATTTATATCTTTTCCCACACATTCTTTATTAAAAATATTCTCTCCTTTGTTTGCTCAAAAAAACAGAAGAAGAAAAATCATCACAGCCTAAATATTTTCCATTTTTCAATTTTCATGTTCATGTAAGCAAGAAAGAAGGGAAGAGGTCTCAAAGTTCAACACAAATACTGAAGAACAGAACATTAATAGCAATAATAATAATTCCAAGAAAAACTATGGAAAATTAAAGTCCAGGATTTTCACAAAAATCAAAAAAAAAAAAAAAAAGAAAAAAAGGTTTCCATTCACTGCAGCATCATTTCTTTCTTTGAAATTTCAAACAAATTTCCCTAACTTTTACCATCAAATCCCGTGACCAATTTTTGAAATTGAAGAAAAATAATGAGGGTGAACAGAGAAGAAGAAGAAAAAAAATAAAAAAGAAGAAGAAGAATAAGAAGAAGAAGAAAGAAGAGAAAGAAGAAAGAAGAAGAAAGAAGAGCTAAAGAAGTAGAAAGAAAAGAAAGAGAGAGCGAGAGAGAAGAAGAGAGACAAAAGAAGGAGAAAGAAGAAGAGAGAGAGAGAGAGAGAGAGAAGAAGAAAAAAAAAAAAAAAAAAATTTTTTAAAAATGCCTTTGTCCAACACAGTGAAAAAGGGGACTTGACAGAAAAATTATTGACCTAACGATCAAACAGGACGGAAGTGCTAGATCCGAACGTTTTGAAAGTTTGAGTGTTGCTAGGGCGACAAAAAAAGTTTAAGTGTTAAACTTAAATTTTGAGATTTTAAAGGTGTTAATAAAATACTTTACCATTTTCTAAACTTTGTATTGTTTCTTCTTCTTCTTATAATTTTTTAAATATAGGAAAGGCCCAATTTCCGCAGCCTATTTTTCACAAATTTTCATCCCACCAAAGCCTCAACAAAAAATTCCTCCTTGGCCGAGCTCCACAAAAAATTCCTCTTAACTTTCTCTCTTCCATCTTGGGCCCACTTCGCAGCTGTGTCCAGCTCAGCCTCCACAACGGGTACCTTACCTATTCCCACCTTGTCTTGCCCGCACCAAATGGCAAATACTGTTGCGGGCCAACTTCATTCTCCTCTTGCTGCTCATCAACAGCCTTCCTCCTCTACTCTAGTCTAACCCCCTTCTCCTAAAATGAAAACAAGGACCTAATATGATATTTTTAAACCAAAATAAATTTTTAATCTTCATTCTTCTACTTCATTCTCTGTCTCTCCATTACCTACTAATCTCATTCTTGCTTTAAAAATGATCCTAATTTGAAAGTGATCATGAAAGACGAATACGATACTCTTATTGAAAATAAGACGTGGGACTTAGTGCCTCATCCTTCTAATATTAGGGTTATTCGGAGTTTCTGGATTTTTAGGTACAAAGCCAAATCTAATGGATCTATCAAATGTCATAAAGCTCGTGTTGTTGACAATGGTGTGGGACAACAAACTGACATAGATTGTGATGAAACTTTTAGTATTCAATCGAGGAATTGGATAAATGTGATTTGAATGTTAAGTACGGATTCCATTTAGTATTCAACCAAGGAATTGGTTTTAAAATCTGAAAATTCATAACTTACAAGAAAGAGTTTGAATTGAATCATTACCCTTAAACTAAATATTTAAATCTCATACTTGCGTTTTTCTTATTAGTTAATTGTTTTATTATTTCATAATAAAAATCCCCTCTTTATTTTTTTTAATTTCTTATTAATTTGTTTTGATTAGGTTTCTCAAGGAAACGAGTTGATGAACACTATATATTACTCATTGATTTAATTGAGTTCATCTTGGCGGGTTTGACGACAACCACGTAATTTTAAAATCTTCGATGGATCATTGTTGTTATTTGAAAATTTTTGTCCATCATATTTATATTACTATTATATTGATGACATGTTAGTTGCAAGTTCTAATATGGATGAAATCAAAAGATTGAAGATACAACTATTTGAAGAACTTGAGATGAAAATTTTAGGTGGTGCAAAATGGATTTCGGGTATGAACCACAATAGGATTAATAAATTTGAAGGATCCCTTATATTATCCCATGAGAAGTATATCGGGGAAGTATTACACTTTCAACTATAGATGAAGAGCACATTGCTATTTCAGAAGCCGAAAAGGAAATGATTTGGTTGAAGAACTTTCATGAGGAGTTGGGCAAGAAGCAGCATGACAATGCTCTCTAGAGTGACAGTCTGAACACCATTCATCTTGTGAAACACATCCAATAGATACCATTTCATTAAAGGCCTAATCAGTAATGATACTTTGTTCTTGAAGAAGATCATTTGATCAATGAATCCTACAGATAGGTTCACTAAGTTGGTTACAATTATAAGTTGAAGCTTTGTATAGCTTCAATTGGCCTTTATGGTTAATTGCTGAGAAGGCATTACACTAGTTTGGAATTGTTGTTGTATGGAGGTTTATTAGATTTACTTTGGAGTATAATTGATGTGATTTTTCTCCAAGTGGGAGATTGTTGAGTATGTGGAGTCTAATAGTTTCTAGGAACTCTTGTTTGTCTATTGCTCGCGAGAGTCCGAGGGCGTGATCCAGCATTTGTATGATGTTTGACTCAGTTGTTGGTTCTTCTTATAATTATTCATATAATTTGTAAACCCTAATTTTGAGTACAAGAAATACAATTTTAGTGCAGTAGTAGATGTGTTTATCAAGTGAACCACATAAATCTCTATAAGAAAAATGTGTGTTTCTTGTGATCTGTGGGTTATGGAGATACATAAATAAATGATTGCTAAACACTTGCCATTTAAAAAAATCTGAAATGGGTGATGGAGACATAATGATGTAAGCTCTGATTCTCTATGTATTAATTATGCATGGGTACATAATGCTATAATAAAATATGAACTTAAAATCTGCGATGTATTGCAATTGTATTGTTGGAAAAATATACTCCATATTTACAATATAATAATATTAAATTATGGATGAAAATACATAAATATTCCAAAAAAAGCACTAAAATTTTGGAAGATACTGCACTGTATATATGGAAAAAAGAAATGCACATAAAATATGCAATATATGAAGTAAACAGATGCAAAACAATGGAATCAATTCCCGCAAAATAAATGTCCTAAATGACTGCTATTCTTATGTTTTATCACTCTTCAATGTAAATTGTTAATAATATTTAGATATAGTTTTTAATACATTATTTTAATGTGTTTTGATGTAATTAAACTGTGTCTTTATGTCTTTATAACTACAATATATAGTGTCGTATTTGCTAACATTAACAATACTCTAAATTGAATCTTATCATATTCATTGAGACACTTAATTGTGTAACTATTGTAATGTATTCATATGTTCTATAGTATAAATATATTCAAATGTTTAATATAATTATCAATCATCTTAAATGCATAAAATAGAATCATTCAGCCTTCACCAAAAAAAAAAAAAAAAAAAAAAAAAAGAAAAGAATAGAGTCATCCATTCATTAGAAAAATAACTAAATATGTTAAATAAATTCTTCACATATCTCCATAAATATAAAAGTGATAATTGTATTAGTGTGTATAAATATAAATAAATAAATAAATAAGTGCATAACATAATATAAAGCAATAATTGTATAAAATCAAAAAACAATTCAACCTAGTTAATATACATAAAAGAAAAAAAAATATTAAAAAACACAACCTTGAACTAGACACAATGTGATTTGTGTAATATCCTTCCTACTCATCATCTTCGGGCACAATCTAGAAGGATAAAATTAGATAGCTATTATTAGTTAGAAAGATTACATAATTTTCAATTCATACTAGATAGAGTGTGGAAAAGAAGAAAATGTGGATGGAAAGAAAATTTATTAATTGGAAAGTTAATTCTCATTCAAGTTATACCGACTAATGCAATATCTTGTTATAAACTTTTTTCTAGAATATTAAAAAATCGATAACAAAAATCATGAGTCATTTTTTCTAGAGTTAATATTATAGGTGTAAAGGCAAGGTGAATATGATATTACAAGTATAGGATACAAATCATGTAAGCATTTTTTATACAATAGAAGATGAGTTTAAGTATTAATTGTAAATTTTATATATTTCTTTGACCATTCAAGGAATAGTTGCCAAGCGATTAACTTTAAGATTCCCCATGTCTATGGTTTTGGGTTGTATTGTGACAATACTCTATTCTAATGAGAAGATAAGAACTATTTTTTCTTGAATAGTCAAAGAAACTATACATTTATGAAATCTTTGTAGGGAAGAAAGGGAATATGCTAAGAAGCGAATCTATATTTGAATTTGTAAATGGTAAAAGGATCATGAGAGGGGAAGAAAGAGAGAAATAATTAATTAAATGAATAAAGAATAGGGTACAAATTTAAAACTAGAATGAAAAAAATATCCCTAAGATTTAATGATTAAAAAAATTGTAGTATACATGGAAAGTAGAATTTTTTGACAATTCGATAATTATATTTGATAAAAAAAAAAAAAAAAAAAGTGAGGCATCAAACTCTTGAAAGTCCACGTAGGCCAAAGAGTCTAAGGAGAATATCATGACGAGTCAAATGAGTCCTAGATTGGCTTTTCCTGGAGTTCAGCAGACAACTACAAGTACCATGTAGAGGGTGTGATCTCTGACAAAGAAAGGCATACCTAGTATGAAACATTAATTGCGTCTGCCCCGATAGACACTGTTTGGAGCCACCAATTCAAACTTCCATTAAAGGTACTCAATCTTGGTGTCAATTTCCCGTTGGACTTCTCTCTCCATAAAAATGATAACTCACACTCTCACACATAGAATGAAAGCAAGATATTACAAAATATTCTAAGTGTCTTGTTACATTACTTTATCTGTCCTCGGAGAGAATCACCGGGGTTATTCTAAGTCCTCTAGTTCCTTGAAGGCTTTCTTGATTTGTTCATTGAATTAATCATCGAGAAGTTAACACCAGGAACACACCATCGGTGCTAGGCCTTCCTTACAAAACACATTGCTAAAAGTGGAGCCCACTCATCAAACGTGGCAACACCGGAGAATCAATCCCCATAACCATATAATATATATTATTCCTACCTAACCCATCACCCTTAGGAACAAAGGGGTTTCTACATATGTGGGTCCATTACTTATTCTTAATGCATATTATCCCCATAAACTTTATTAGATCACTTTAATAGGGCTTAATAAAATATGATAGCCTCAAATGCATAATTGACACATAAGTCCACATGATTTATTAAAATAAATCCAACATTCCTTGTTTGGACTATGAGATTCATTTAAATATCTTATAGGTATAAAATTATGTTGATTTGAGATATTTCCTATTTGATTTAAAATCTTTGTAGATATTTACTCTTTGATTGATTTTGGAATGAAGATATTTAGAGATAGATGTAATATAGTTATGTAGAGTAAAGGTTATGTAATATCTTTTGACACTATATATATAACGAATGGTTCAATTGTTTGAAAAGAAAGGAAAAAGAAAAAAAAAATAAAAATGTCTGCGAAAGAAGATGATAAAACTACGAGCCTCATGAATCTACAAAAAAGTCTAGAAAGAGATTAGAGAAATAATGAATTTTGGGAAGCTATCAGAAGGAATAATGATAAAATTGTGATGGAATATGAAGAATTGATGAGAAATAACGAAAAAACAAGGAGAAAATGAGAGAGCTGAGGCAAGAAAATTATGAATTTTGGGAAGCTATCAGAAGGAATAATGATAAAATTGTGATGGAATATGAAGAATTGATGAGAAATAACCGACATAAAATCCAGCAGCTAAAGAGAGTGAAGAAGGCAATAATGAGGTTGGAAGAAGAGCATGTGAGGGAATTTATGAATAAGGAGGTGATTTATGTATCAAAAGCTGCGCACTTAGAAGCAGTAATTTTCTTGAAGGGAAAGGGGAAGGAAAGGCATTGATACATCAAGAAGAGTTTGCAACCAAACTTTCTGAGAACAATATTCCATTCATTCTCGAAGTTTCTAAAGAACCATAGTCCCTACTGATGTCATGAAATGTTTTTTTTGAATTTTCCTTCTTTCTTTTTCTCTTTGTTTATCATGCCTCCAAGATTGGATTTTAAACTGTGTTTGAATATCATCAACAATTTTTTCCATCTTTCTTGATTTGTATAATTACTTAGCTTCTTTCTTGATGTGTGTCCACCTTTTTACAGCACCGAAATTACGCTTTATTTTAGAAAAAATATATATATAGTAGTCAAGAAAATCAAGAATTAAAAATTCATTTATGTTAATGGTGGATTTCTTTTAATTTTAATAGTGTAGAAAAGTTTATGCCAATGGATGATGTATGGAATTGATGTCAGACAATAGAAGGGGCAATAAAAAAAAATCATAATATATAAAATATTCATAAATATGCAAATATGGAGCCAGTAACTCTATATATACATATTTCATATAATTAGTTAAATTTTTTATGGAGTTTTTTTTTTTTTTTTTTCAATTATAGGCTGATATTTAATATTATTATACCGATATAATTATAAATATTCATACAAAATCATTTCATAAAGATGATATGAAAAAAATTTGTCTATATTATTACTCTTTAAAGAAAATATATATTTTCTTTAGAATTCATATTCTTTTGATAAATAAAATTCAGATATATTTTAAATATTTTAATAGCATATTTAGATATATGAAATACATTATTATTTTTAGTAACATGAACAAACATAGAAATAATATCAAATAAAACACACAAAAAAATCTAATATATTTAATGGTAATAAATAAAATATAATAAAGAGCTTTAATCAACCTTTATAATTTTATAAATATACCAAAAATTTTAATATTATCTTGATGATAGTTAGTAAGTTTAGTCTTTAACAATAAATAATAAAAATTTACTATTTATATAAATTCTTTATTTTTATATTAAAAAGTATCTATATATAAATTTAATCTTTCTTAAAAACTAATAATAATTAAAACCTCTAAACTTCATACTGAATTTGTTATTATATATTTGTGGTTTGGACTATTGAATTCTCATTTTATTTTCAATTCGACAAAGATGTCATTTTTATCCATCAAAGTTCAATTAATTCAATTCCTTCCATTAAATAAAATGAGATTGTACAATAAATGATAAAACAATGTCCTTTATGAGACATACGTATTCTTGATACATGAATTTTGATGACTAAAAAATATTTAATTTTTAACGAAAAAATTGCTTTTATCCAATTAAAAATAAAATAAAAATCTCATAATCCAAAAAAATTTATAAAAATCTAAATGTCGGGATAATGAAATGATGGGACTAAAATAGCGAATTGTCCAAATCTAAACCTCAAACACTAAACATTAAACTCAAAATCCTATTATTCCTAACATAATTAAAAGCTCATATTATTAAAATATATATTTCCCAAAATTATTTTAGTAACCAAGATAACAAATAAAAGTACTAAAATGGTAGAATAGATGTAATAAATACGAAGGATAAGAGGTAAAAAATATCTTAATTTACATGCTATCAAATATTTTAAGAAATGAGGATAAATTAAAATCGGAACATCAACCTTGGACTCATTGTTCATTCTCATATTTGTGCATTTGATTATGTTTTTGTTAAATTTTACTGTTTTTGAAATCGTTTTAGTTTAAAAACCTTATTCCCCCTTTTCTTGTTACTTTTCATTTCTTAAATTTTGATTTAGGACTAAAGTTTTTTAGCTAGGGAGACGAACTGGTGAACAATTACACTACACATTAGTTTCAATTTTTGATTAATCTTAGTCGGTTTGACGACAACTGCGAATCCTAACCTCATCATTCCACTTCAATCTAAGCCCTATTGAGAAGGGACAAATTTTGAACAAAAATATCCTTAAATTTTATTCACTTTTATGTGATATATAACTTTTGTACCTTACATGCAAAAAAGTTATCAAATAACTTCTAATCTAAGTGTTAAATCATAGAGATATAAAATGAAAGTGTTCAACTTCAATCCAAGTGTTACTAAAGATTAATTATTTTTAAACAATTCAATCATTATATTTGACTTTATCTTGTAATTTAATTGTTTTTGTTCTTTATATGCTAACAAATTAATCGATAACTTTTAATTTGAAAATAAGGTCTTTGAGATATTTAATGCTTGTATTCAACTTCAACCAAAGTTCTTTTTAAAATGAAAACATAACTATACTTGATTCATTTTATTGTGGTTATTGACTTTTATTCCTATTACGCAAACAAATTGATCAACTAACTTTTAATCTCAAAGTTAAGTCTTAGAAACCCAGTAGCTTGGGGGAGTTGGTCCGCGGACTCCTAATACTTCACCCGGGGCGGATGATCGAGGTTTCGAATCCCCCTGGGGTGTAGAAAGTGTCATGTTAAAAGCTCTGGGCCAGGCCCTCCCCCTCGAGTAAGAGTTGGACTCTGCGAGCGCGCCGCAGGCCTAGTCCGGATTAGTCTCACCGAAAAGGTGGGGACACCGGGCGCCCCAAGTGGGTACCAAAAAAAAAAAAAAAGTTAAGTCTTAGAGATCCTTAATGCTTGTGTTCTACTTTAATGAAAGTTTCACCGAAAATGGATATAAAATTTTAAATGATATAAGCATTATATTTGATTCATTTTCATGTGATTTAATAACTAGTGTTCTTTATACGCTAACAAATTAATAAAATAACTTGTAAAATAACTTTGAGATCTTAAAAAATGCATATGTTCAACTTTAATAAAAGATCTATTGGCAATGGATCAATTGTGAAATTATATAATCATTATATTTGATAGATTTTTCATTTGATTTAATTACTTTTGTTCCTTACATGATGAGAATTTAAAAATATAGCATATAATCTAAAATTAAAGTCATGAAAATTTA
>JAHSUH010005246.1:0-56276 GCA_025388415.1 Cynanchum wilfordii
GGGCGATCCTGCCGCTTCGGAAGCGCGCCGAGTATAATCTTGAGCGGCTCAAAGTGATTCACGGAAACAAGGTCGCTCACCTCGTCCAGAACGAGGGTCTTCACCCGCCGTAGGGAGAGCTTTGCTTGTAAAGGGCGGGTAGGATGGTTTCGGGCGAGCTGATCAATACGTCGACTCCGCCTTCCAAGGAGTGGAGGAACTTCTTCTGCTCCTCCGCGTTGGAGGCGCGAACCATGTAGCGTATGTTATAATCGCAGTGCAGGTGGCGGAAGACGCCGTGGACCTGAAAGGCGAGCTGAGATGTGGGGACGAGGACCAGCACCCGGGGCTCCCCAACGCCCCTGAGCTCCTCCAGACGAGTTGGGCGCCGCGTTTTGGCGTTGAGCGGGAGGTAAGCCTCCCCCATGGGCGGTGGGTGTGGTAGGCCCGTCATCGCGCAGAGCGGATTTCCCCGGACACTGAGCTCGCAATAACGGCAAACCTCGCCTTGGTCAATCTTTTCTTGCAGTAAAGTCTCGATGTCGCGCCGATTCAGATCCGGTGTGGTGCCCTCTTCACTATTCGTCAGACCAGGCGCCGGGCTGCCGGTGCGACGGCCTGCCATGTCGTCCATAAGCAGCCGCATCATCATGGGGAAGACATAGCTAAACGTCTTCCCCGTTGCTGTCGGTGCGATGCAAAGCAGATCGCGAAATTCCAAAATGAAGGGAATGGCTGCTTGCTGAACGGGAGAAAGGGTAAGCCATTTTTTGTGTTGAATCCAGTCTTGCAGCTGCTCCCGTAGGATGCCCGGACTTATCTCCAGCAGCTGCTCCAAGGTGTGCGGAGAGCCTTTAGGGGGCTCTGCCGGCATCCCGAAGCGATCTGCGATGTTCACCTTATAAATAGAGAAATCGGGAGTGGTTTTGGGCACTGGAAGGGGTTTTACCTTAGTTTTTCTCTCGTTAGTGTTATTAAAGCTTGATGCCACGTCTGGCTCCTCCTTGCGATGCGAATCGTCATTTTCGCCTTGAAGAGGTGAGAGCACCGCTTCTCGCACGAATCGGTTGATTTCAGCCTGTTCGAACCCCCTTTTATGGTCTTTCTCTGGGGTTGATGTGAACTTCGAAGGGGAGTCTTTTTCAATAGATGATTGAAATGTATTTAGTCGAGCATGCAAGGCTTCGAAATCATCCATGCAGTCTGGAACCCTGACGTTCGATTCGACGCCTGTTTTAGACACTGGTGTCGTCGAAGAACTCATCTTCTCCGCCTCTACTACTTCACTGTTTTGAGTATCATCAGAAGCACCACTATTGGCGCCGTGAAGAGCCTCTTCACTGAGCCTGCTACTATGATCTTCCATCAAATCCATCAGACTAAATGACCCGTCGTTAGACTGATTTGAAACCCGTGAGGGAGGTGATGTAGAATGTGAAGGGTTGGTGAAGGAGGTACTGCACATACAATGGTGTGTAAAGATGGCGACTGTGGTTCCTATTCGCGCTCTGCAACGTACGCCTACTAAAGACCGCACCATTCTATATGCTGGGGAGAAAACCAGCGGAATATAGACTGCGTATCGCATTTCGTTTTAGAAAAGAGACCTTTTTTTTTTACGCGCTTTGCGTCGTAAGCATATATATGTATATGTATATAATATTGAAAGAGTAAGGACCATTTTTCACACCTTTAAGATTGTTACGATTGCCAACGTACTGTGATATTGTGGTCATCAAGGTAATTCCCCAGCATGTGTGTTGTCACGTATAAACAGTAAATAATAATATCATTTAACAACCTGCCCGCATAAGCAGCCTTTTATGCATTTGAGTCGTTTTTTTAATTCATTAGTAATACACAAAATTGCCCCATGAATAACTTTTTCCCTCCTTTTCACAATATGGAACCCAAACCCATGCTTCGCTTCATCGCTTCGTAGCGTTCAATTTCTTCCGAAAGCGCGGATGAAAAGACACTTTTGGATTCATTTTGCGTAGACTGCGTGAATAACGAAAACGATGGTGAATTCTTTTGTGAAAGGTCAAGTGAAGTGGTCATTTTGGGCGAGTTGAACTCTATTCGGTTCGTTGAAACCACGGACCGCGGCGGAAGATATCTAGAAGTTAGCCTCGGCGGCAACGTAGGGATTCGAACCGTCGGAATGGATGTTTCTTTTTGCTGAGATAACAACAGTGCCCCTGCCTTTTCATGTGCTTCAATAAGAGCTTGTAGCTGCTCCCCAATGTTATCGTAAAATGTCAAACACCAGGCACGGTGCTTATACATCGCTAGCACGATGCGTTTTTCCTCATCCCCATGAGCTATAGCAGGGCCAGAGAGCGCACTTACTAAACATCCCTCCGAATCCGGACTAGGCTCTTTTTTTTCACTGAGTATGTCATTTATGATGTGCGATGCTACGCGTACGGGGATCGGACCAAGGCCGGATTTATTAGACATTGCGGGCTGCTTAAAATAAAAATAGAAGACTAACAACAGCCCAAAACGACGCACGTGCGTGCGGACAACCGCCAGTGGGAAATACAAATACGCAACACTCAGCTGAAGCACTTCCTCCACAACCCATTCGTGGTATGGGAAGTCCAAGGTGCAGTTCCCGCTGTAAAATAAGTACTCTAAATGATTTTTCTCAAAAAGCGAAGCGAAGCTCTCGATGGTGGCCGTGCTAAGATCTGGAAAGGTGTTTATAAAGCTTAGATAGGCATTGGCAAGATCGACTGCAAGTAGCTTACGACAGGCCCGCAGGCTATTTTGTCTCGAACGAAGATTCATTTTCTTATGTTTTAATTTCTATTTCCCTTTCTTTCTTCTTATATAACCATTTTTCGACGACCACAGTTTCCTATATCCCATGCTCATAATTATTTATTTTGAGAAAGAAAAACAATAAACAATTGCAAAGGCAAAAACAGACAGTTAAAAATAAATGAAAGATGCATATAGGTAGGCTCTACAGGGGTGTACGAAGCCTCTTCTGAATTTACAAAGGCCACATATCGGGTAGAAAATAGTAGAACTACGGTTTAATGTTTTTCTCTTCTTATAATTCTCTATTGAATATCGCACCAAGACTCAAAGCTACACTCTGGAAAAGGGAACAAGGAAAAAAGTTGATCGACGAAGGGAAAAAAAACGGCAGCTAATACACCCCTGAAGGTTTTACATGATATTTGCAGCTTTTAACATTACCTTATACCTTCATCACTCCTCCACCTCCTCTCAGGACCCTCTCACCCACACACCATTTTCACTAACCCTGCAGCACGCTTTCCCAAGCCAAGAGGGTTCCTTTCTTCGTCTGCCCTTTTTGGCATCTTGTCAAAAGAAGAGGGGAAGAAGCACAGGGCGGATTCCTCCTCTGAACTCACACCCAACTACGCCAAGTAACGCTGTTCAAACTCCGTCACATCCTTCGCGCAGACACCGTAGAGCATCTCCCCGGCTGAGGAGTGTACCCCACAGCGCCGGATCCACTCCCCCACGAGCCGCATCGCTTGCACCATCTGGCAGGCCCGTGGCGAGCCCAAAGCGAGGCCACCACCCTGGGACACGCCCCAGGCCCTCTCAAAGGCACCAGCCCCTCCTCCTGCTGTGACGGGCAGCCCTGCGAGGCTGTCGTCGTGCTCGCTCTGCTGGGCGTAAAGCCGCAAGAGGGCGTTGGCCGCACGAAAGACACGCGGCAGCAGCGCGGCGGCGGCGGTGACGACGTCCATGGAGGCCCCAGAAAAGGCCTGCACGCAGCTCTCCACCTCAGCCAGCCCCGACTTTGGCGTGAAGGGCAGCGCAAAGAAGAGGCTCAGGGCCTGCTCGAGGTAGCCGTTGGCCTCGGCCTCGTAGATCTGGACCATCAAGCAGAGCACGTCAAAGGCGTGGAGGTCGGCCGCGGAAAGCACCTCGCTGGAACCGGGCCCCTGCTCTGGGTCGTTCAGGTCGTCTAAATTGATGCCGCGCAGGAGACCACGGAGCTGGTTGGACTGCGCGAAAAGGGCAGCCACCGAGGGCTCGCACTCGGGGAGGTAAAGGGCCTGGGCGATGGCAGGGCAGACTAGCTGAAGGGCACGCCGAAGAGCTTTTCGGACGGTTTCCCTCCTTCCTTCACTTCCGCTCACCATCGCGGCGTTCACTTGAACGAGCAGTAAATGAATCGCTAAGGGTGCGTTATGGCGGGTCGAGGCGAGCTCAGCGGCCTTCGCGATGGCCTGCTGAAGCTCCCACGAGGGGGGCGAGGGATTCCCCCCAAGAAGGAGCCCGCCCTGCCCGTCAAACGTATTAAAAGGGCCAAATAGATGGGCCGCGATGGCATCCCTCACACAGAACTCCACAAAGGTCTCTTCAAAGCCAGTTTTGTAGAAATAACTGAAGATGGCAACCCCTGGCAGGGGGCCTTCCTCGGCAGTTCGCCGACGGCTGACCTCTAAAAGGACGAGCGAGCAATAGCGTTGAATATGCTTGCCCAAATCCAGCGGTGTTTCCTGCGAAAAGGGGGAAAAAAGAGAAGAAAGCATCTCGCAACTGTTCAGACACAGGGCGAGGTGAAAGCCGTCCACGTGCGTTGCGGCCTCGCCCTCGAGGAGAAGCCGCAGCCCCGAGGCTGGGAGAAGGGCGTGGATTAAAAAGGACGCCACCCGCACCGTATCCCCACGCGTAATCGAGATTAAATCGTGCAAATCGTCCAGAATAATCTTCTGCGTGAAGGAAAGCGTCTGGACGGGCGGGACCTTGGCTGAGGGCTGCCCTTCCCGTACGGAGAAAAGCCGCATCCAAAGCACGTCCTCCAAGGACTGGGCGACCTTACTGCAGAGCTGGAGGAGTACCCGCTGGGTGATTTCAGGGGCTCTCTCGGTGGAGCCCTGAAGGAGGAGGAATAAAACTGCACGTCGGTATGGATTTTCTGCCGTCTGGGGCTCCCCATAGAGGTCCCGAAGATCCAAAAGCGGCGGAAGGCGATGTCTTTCAATCTGCGTGGCCTCTGCGAGCCTTTTCAGAGCACTTTCCAGGCACTTATGGCCAATACGACGGCCTGCCTCGACAGCGACGTCGTACCGGCCTATTCGCATGGCCTCGAGGACCTGCCCCCACGGATCGTTTAGACCAGTTTGCCGAGAAATCATCTCCAATACACGGGTCGCTAGCATATTCGACAATTCATCCGTCCTTGAAGGGTCAATGCGCATAGTACTCATAAAAAAGCGCATTAAGGCCTCTTCTTCCATCACCTGCTGGCTCGCGGCGACGCAGGAAAGAAGGTCCACGGCGCCTGGTCCTCGCCGCTGAAGAGGCTCAAAGATCTTTTCCACGGTAATATAAAGCAAAGAAAGGGAATCATCTCCACCGTAGCTGCTTTCATCCTGCACGTAGGCAGAAAAGCGCATCATCCACTGTCCAGGGGGAAAGCGCTCGACGATGTTCGCGAAGGCCACGATCTTTCGATAAACCCTCTCAGCTAAAAGAGAGGGGCTGCCGAGGAGCTGTGAGAGCACGCCCGCCGTGAGCTCCGCCGAGGCCCTACCTTTCATCGGCGGCGATAAATTCGCTTCAGAATCACCGCCGCGCATCGCGAGCCCCTCAGCCTCATCCGCAAGACTTAGATAATAATTCTTCCACGCTGCTTTAAAAAGTGCATTTTCCTGCTTTTGAACCTGCTCCCTCACCCGTTGATGGAGGGTGAGCTGGGTTTGCGCGATGACTTCACTCCGCAAGTTCTCGAGGAAAAGATCCACGTCGCTTCCCGTCATCACCCCAATCACACCGCCAACACCATCGCCATACATAATCGCATTGTTATTATTACTCATATTATTTTTTGAAAAGGGATTTTGGGTCGTCGTCGTCGACGCTGTCGCATTAGGGGGACCTCCAATATCACGCGCCATTTGATTCTGCGCGGCCTGCAGCTGGTACAACAACCGCTGCTGCTCACGAATATCCAAGTTCAAGTACCGCGCCATAAAAAGCTCCACGGAGCCCTGCGAGCCCCCAAAAATGTCCCCCGCCGTCGCCCTCTTCGCGAGCTTTCGCGAGTCCTCGGCCTGCCGCTTTGCGAGCTCGCAGAGGCGGCGCCCGCTGCGGGCGACGAGGGGGTCAGCCTCCTCGGAGACGAGCTTCTGCGCGCGCGCGGTGAGCTGAGCAAGGGCGGTGCGGACCTCATCTGTCGGGTCCCCTGAGGGCCACACGGAGATCCGCGCAGGACGAGCCTCCTCCACACGAGCATTTCTCCTATTCATCGCCCGATCAGTAGTAGTAGTAGCGGTATCTCCCCTTTGCATCAGAGGTAAAGGCGCTAGTAAGCTGGGGGAAGCTTGTCCGTCGATCGGAGAAAATCTCATCATGGGTTGTTGCACGGATACACTCTTTTTTTTTCAAAGGGGGGAGGGGAGAGTATGAGTTATTTAATTTTTCTTCGCGTTTATATCTATTGATTCCTTGTAGAAAAATTCTTTCCCTTCAATGATTAATTTGCTATGTAAGGATATTAGACAAAAATGAAGTTCAGCAAAGCAAGCTTCGTTAAGCACAGACATCAGGAATAGTGAGCTTTCTTTGTTACTATTCATTGAAGTCTATTCCATTTTCTTAATCAAGCAGTAAAGCTTGAGGGGGGGATGGGGGATTATTTTTCATGTTGGCATCCTGATAAAGTTTCCTTTCCCTCTTTGCGTCGGTGAAAAAAATATTGGAGTACATTCGACTCTTGCTTTATAGAACAGAGAACACACATGCATGAGATGAATCTGTCTTCTGTTCACTAGAATAAAACAACAGCAAATAATATTGAAGAAAAGCAGAGATCCCTTTAACCATGATAAGGATAAACCAAAAAGGAAGCCTCCTATGGCCTCTGTTTTGACACTTATTAGCACGTCAAGCTCTCGCTCATTCAGTTTAGCAGAGGCTGATCTAAAGTAATATCTGCATTTGTCGTATTGGAAATAGTAGTAGCAGAAGCAGAAGCAGAAGTAGGAGTAGGAGGAATGGCTTCAACTTTTTTCTTTTTCCGAACAGCAGCAATGATGGTATTACTCATGTTGTCCTCGTGCAAATTCTCTCCTCCACCACTCCTGACTTCTCGGCTTTTCGCTTCGCTCTCCATGCCTTGCTGCATTCGCCCTAACATCTTCGCCAAGGAAATCGTAAGCGGGCGATTGGAAAAGGACGGTAAGCGGTGCGCAGGAGTCAAAGAGCTACCAAATCCAATCACGGAGACGTAGCCATCAAGCGAGGCCGTGAAAAGAAATCGAGCATTTTTTCCCCAGCAAAGGTCCGTAATACTGCGCGCATGTAAGTCGGTGAAATCGCTGTGCCGAACGCAGCTATCCGTGGTGTAGACTAATACCGAATCGTAGGTCCATACTGCTAAGGCCATGCTGTAATCCTCGGGCCCCCAACGCCCGAAAGGATTGTTGTTATTATTATTGTGGATGTTAGAGGAAGAAGAATCGCTCCTTTGCGCTCCGCTGCTGGCCTGAAGGGTGGAATTCCCAGCTTTTGCATCCGAAGTTCCGAACGGATTTGCAGGGAAGGTCGTCCCGTTGAATAATCTACCAGACACAGACGATAAATTAGCCTCCGCAATCCTTAGTGGGTTTTCAAGGACAAGCGGAAGGGGCTCCTTGGGGGGTAAAGGCTCAAAAAAGTACGGTGCCCACACTACCCCTCGTATTTCATTATACCCTCGAATTACTAGTCGCGCGGCGAGCTTATCGGGTGCATTCCGTAGATAAATATTCACGCAATGAACCATATCCTCCTCCCCCTCCTCGTTACCGCTGTGGGTTTGGGCGGGAGGATCTGCACGGGTAGATTTCTTGCTTTCGTTCAAATGCTTTCTCGCTTCGGGGGAGGCGTGAGAATTGTTCAAGGAAGAGGAGGCTTTACAGCCGTCCGGCCTAGTCTCCACTACAACGACCTCCTTTTCCTGCGGGGCCTCTTCGTTCTCGTAAAGAACCTCTTGGATCTCGCAAATTTCATTCTCCGCTGGTCTTTCTATCTTACCTTCTCTAATTTTGGCGTGAATAGCATCGAAAAGAGCCTTCTGCTTTACTTCTTGACGGGTCACGATGGTCGCATAGGAGTCCTGTGTGATTTTGCCGAACGGCGCCGCCAGAAGAAGACCATCAGGCGACCACCCTATTCGTCGAAAGGCAAGGGCGTCGGGCTCGCCAAGGAAATCCCCTTGGCATCGTCGCTGTAAGGCCAAATGCATGCGACCCCCCGCTTTTCTCGCAGGGACGTTTGTATAGCATTCAAGAGCCGGAGAGGCACCAAAACTGTGCAAAAAACGCCCCCACGGATCCCACGCAACCCCACAGCAGAACTTCCCGTGCTGATTTGGCAAAAAAACCACCGCCATCGACCCTCCACTTCCTTTGATATCGTGAATCGCAATACTCCCATCACTCGCTCCGCTGTAAATATACTGACCGTTCGGGGAGAAAACCACGTCGTAGACGTCGCTTACATGCCCAACCAGATGCCGGTAATCCTTCCATTCCTCCTGAAAATCCTCGCTCCCTTCCGCTTCGTACCCATTTAATGAATCTTTATGCTTATTTCCACGCTCGTTGGTCTTGCTGTTCCACCAAAGGCATATCTTTCCCTCACAATGCCCGCTAGCAAAGAGCTCACCGTTCGGAGACCACCGCGCCGTCAGCGGCATCCACATCGTCATCATCCTGCAAAGATGCCGACTACAACGCGCCATATCGCTCATATCTTGATTCACATCGTAAATATCAATCCTATTAGTGAGCCACTTCTCCAGCGCATCGTCGTCAAGTTGCCAGAGCCGAATGCACTGGTCCCCGCCCGTGGTAAGAAGACGATTTTTATGGGGGTTGTAGTCGATACTAGTGATCCCCTCCGCGATACTGGACCGCTGTACGCCAAGCCCCTCCAGCTCCTCGCCAGCCTCGTGGCAGTGCCACAACAGCTCCAGCGTGCGAACCCGCAACGGCAAAGCACAAGACAAGAAAGAAGAGGACCCTCCCATACAGGAAGCGGCTTCCCCTCTCAGGGTCGATTTGTCCTCCCCATCGTGACAATTATTCGACTCTGCCATGAGTATTTCTTTTTGCTTCGTGTGTGCTTGTATGGTAGGGGGAAATGTGCGTGTAAAAGATATATATATATATATATATATAGATATAGATATTAATAGTATTATTATTACTTCACGTTCTACTTACACAGGGAAGGAGAAGAACACTGAGAGCCTTATCCCCCACGCTTTATCTATCTATCTATCTATCTCTATATATATATATGTATAGTTTTATATTTTATGGGCATCTAGCGATATACCTGAAGTGAAAAAGGGTTCACCATTTAACATTACAAGATGGTATCACGCAATCACACGTAAGGGATATCGGCATATTCACGAAAGCGAAACGCGTTTTTTTTAAATCCTCCAAACAAGGTTTATTTTCTTACACTAGGATAATGTCTTTAGGAGAAAATCAGCAGCTGTTACTGATATTCAACACCCACCAGATGTAGAATTTAGACAATAAAACCTGCAAAAGCTGCTACCCACTAGAGAGAGAGTATAAACAAATAAACACATCCACCCTTAACGACATACTACTACACTAAAATTATACTTTTTTTTGCTTGTTTAAACGTTATTATGATACTTGAGTATGTTTTCACGTTATTTTTATTATGTATGTTCCCTTCTTTTTCTCAAAAAAAGAGGATCAACAACAAATCGCAACGAAGTTATTTTCTCGCCAGAAAATATCACCTACGGACCCTATCTCCGCAATCCACCATCATCATCACCCTATGAAAGTATGAATGCCATGCTCATTTTTCGCATTACTTATCTTTATTTTCCTTTATAAATCTTTGAGGCTAATAATGATAGTCTAGCCTGCAGGCTAGAAAGCTTTCGTTCTTCTTTGGATGGTGGTAACGGGACGGGGGCTGCAGCTGCGGGCTTGGAATCTTTTATATCCTCCTTTTTCATCTTCTTATGAACTCTTTCTACCCTACTTTTTCCTCGCATTTTATTATTTTCCCGATGAGGAGGATTGCGCGAAACAGCCAGTCTAATCTTCCCTGCGTCCGTATTTCCCTCCTTTCCTTTATCTAAGTCATTATTAGCAGCTGTGGTGGATGATACCATCGCGGCGCCTTCATTATCATCATGACTTCGCATAAATTGAGGGTGATAGCTATCATTATTATTCACCTCAGCTGTTTTGTAATGGGATGAAGGGTGCGCCTCGGAAAAGTCCTTTCGATATTTCTCCGCGATCTCCGCCGCGATCGCGGCATACTTTTGCCGAGAGGCATAGAAAGACTTCGGGGGCTTAATCTTTACAGGCACACCTTGCTCAAAACGTGCGAGGGCTGAAGATTTATAGGCCTCCCAGAATTTCCTTCGTTCATGTTCTTCCTCCTCCTCCGCTTGCTCACGCTTTCGCCGGGTTGTCGCATATCTGTACGTGAAATGAGGCTTTGCGGGACAAGCATAGACAACGCTACCCTTCAATGAAATCCCACTTCCAAGAACCTCTAGAACGTTCTTGGTGCTATCGCAAGAGAAATGCGCGTATTTTCGTGGTTGACCCTCGGAATTTAGGCCGAGATCGATGCTGTGAGGCTGAATTCCCGTTCGATTTTTCACCAAGTCGGCGATTTCGCGCTTAGTGCAGCCCTCCGGGAGGTTTTTTAGGCAAATTCGCTTTGCAGGGTCCATGAAAATTGCATTCTTAAAAGAGATAATTCTACTTAACCTAATTTAGACCCTTGATTGGAGGCTTGGAAATCCGGAATTCAAATAGACAACTAATTTTATCGTTAAAGTAATAATAAAGGTAGTGAAAGAAAAACATCAAGTTTTTCAGATAACGAGATTGTAATGCTATGAATTGAAAAGGGTAGCAAGATTATACTGCAAGACTCTTTTTTCGTAATCAATTTCGCATAGTCCAAAAAGGAGGAAAAGAAATCTGTAATTACACATTGGGGTCCTTGGCCCTGGGATGAGACTTCTGTATTATAAGAAAGCCCTTTTTTGTTCCTGTAAAGTGGAGTGCACTGTATTCGCTTCAACATTGTCTCGGCAATAAATAGTCTCCTTTGAGAAGAATACTCAACGCAAACCGCGAGAGCCTATACTGTCTTGTCTACAGCGCTGAAGCTAAAGGTCGAGATCAACAGAGAATGTCATCTTGACAATGTGTCTAATGAAATAATAATAATAGTAACAATATTAGAACTGAACGTGCAGAGTAAGATAGCGTTCCTTAAGCTATCATAGGGTTCTCTTCATGAGCATCATGCTAGTAGACTTATTCAAGTGTAAGCATATCAACCCATATAAGTTATTAGAATATTATAGAAGTTTCCGTTCCAAAGTTATGAATATAATAATAATATACAAATCTACTGTAATGAGAAAAAAAGAAGACTTCCACGACATCAATCCGCTTAGCGGGGCGGCGGTAAAAATTTATCCCTGTTCATATTGACAAAAGAAATGGTATTTTGGAAGCGAAACAAAAAAAATGTTGTTATTATTGCTGAGCAACTTCACTGCCCTCTCAGACAATTGAACTGCTAAATCCACTATTCCTCCCTTTTTGCATTGTAAGTGGTAGGGTGAGCTTGAATAAAGAAAGGAAAATGAAAGATCTAAACATATTTACCGAGGAAATGTGACCCCCTCCCACCTGAAATGGAATTAAGAACGAGGTGTTACCATATATATATATATATATATTCTTTTCGCGTAAAAGAATGCATGCTCCTTATATTGGTTTTGCCTGATTTCAGTCATCCGCAACGTTGACGGTGTAAACCCTCGCCGTGGTAGCAAAAAACTTCCCATACGAGGTCGATGCCTTCGCCTGCACGCACCACCGCCCCGGAGGGAGGACTATGGGGCGGTGAAACTCCACCCACTGCGCGCCCGTCGGGGGGTTCACGCAGTACTGAACAACCTCCGCGGCGCTCCGCACGAGCTTCAAGCCTGTCACCCCCCTTCAGCAGCTCCACAAGCCCCTCGTCGGGGTGAACCAGGAACGTGCAGCCTTGGAAGGGCCCGGAGGACATCGTCACAACGGGGCCCCGCGTTCGCCACACATCGCCGACTCTAAGGCCCACGTCGTGGCCTCATCCGACAACATCTCAGGGGGCATCCGAGGGTAAAAGACGTAGTAACGGGCGGCAAGGATGAAAATCGGAGTCGTGTCCGTGATGTGGGTCGTGCGAGAGGGGTAAATACGCGGCACAGGAACGTCTGACGAGGGCGAGGTCAAGCGGTAGGCCTCCCGGTGCTGAAAACCGCTGCTGGCGACCCTGGGAGAGGGCAAGTCGTGGCAATTTCGACGAGAAGAGCAACTCCACGACTTTTCCCCGTCGAGATCATCCTTCAGCGTTAACAGGGGGTTCGCGTTCACTGTAATATTCTGGTGTTCAAACTCTTGAGAGTTGCTACTCGGCATCTCCCCACCCTTTTTGCTAGGGTTCCAGGTGTTGAGAGATGGCGTCGTTAGCCGGAATAGCATTGGAGGATATTCTTCTGTGTAGGCCATTCGCTTCTCAAATTCTTCGTTTCGCGTGATGAGAAGATCTAAATCGACAGGCACGAAGCTCCCGTTATCGCTAGCATTTACTATGAGTGAGGCAGGCCCGTAATACGCCAATTCCAAAGTCTCCGGACAATCTAGATGACAGATCTCTGCAATGAATTTCCTAAGAGCTGCCGCATTGCGTACCCGTTTATGCTTGTTAAGGTCTATCGAGTGAATTTTAGAGTTAAAATCAAGAAAATATAAGGTGTGACAGCCCTTGTAATGGTCTTTGTCGCTGGTATCTTGACTAGATTCCAAGGGATTCGAGCGGCTCGAGAAAATATAGAGTATTCCACCGCCAGAGCGATAGTTGCTGAAAGTTATAATGTATAGAATTGCCAAGATAGCTAGTGCGAGGGTGATGACACACATCACAACAATAATTCCTTTTTTCCAATCCTCCATTAGTACCTAAATAGAAAAAAACGACAGTTGCTAACGCAAGGGGAAAAACAAGACTAAATTTATTTGACGTATGCGTATAAAAGAGAGAGAATCTGTGAGTCTTTGTGTAAAATACATACACATGCATAAGGAGGAGTAATTAAAAAGATACCTAAAGAGTATTTTTAACTTCAACAACATGATAAAAACGTGAAAAAGGAAGAGTAGAACATATTCTTGACACAATTAGTGGTATTGTTTCTAGGAAAACATGCAGCAACATACAGAACAATTGATTTTATCCTTCATCTCACCCCTTTCATTCGGCATGTACTTCGTTTTAACCTTTAAACAACGACAATAAATAATGAAACCACACCCAGAAGGCTTTTCTCAGTATTAATTCAGCTGACAATAATGCAGTGCAGTAAGTATAATAAAGAAACCCCTTCCTGAGGATTAGTTCGATTTACCACTAAAGTCAAATGCTTCAAAGACCCAAAGGAGAAAGGATAATATGAAATAGAAAATATGGAAAACTTTACAAAAAAAGGGATTCCACTCAAGGGAGGAAAAAATGAGCCTCATGCATTCCGTAACTCAATTTATGCTACTTTACATCCCCCCTAATATTTCCTTAAAGGTAAGAAATAAAAGCAAACAAGGAAAATAGCCTAATCTCGTCCCGTTTCATTCTAGGGGCCTACTTAGCGTTTATATTTTTCCTCGAGATACTTTAAATAGCTCCTCAACTTCGTCACATCAGAGGCTCGCATACCCAAAAAGGGAGTTTCTCCTTTGCTCTCGCACAACACCTCGATTTCGTGTATTAAACGTACCTTTTCGTAGCTGATTTTCGCCTCATTACCAAGGGAATTCATTTTCTGACGACGGAGGGCAGCCTCTAGAACGGGGTTATTGCCGTTGCATCCATCGGTAGAAGCTTCCATGGTTCCTAAGTGATTTCCCGAACCCCTCGGAAGTTGTTTTGTGGAAGCTACCGTCGGGTTCGCATGATATTTGTGTGTTTCCATTGTAGACGTTCTTTCTGGGGCATGGTTCCTGCTAGGCAGTGAAGCATTTCTATAGTTAACGCATTCAGTGCAAACGCGTATCTTCTTACCATGGTTGCTAGATTGAGTCGTTTTTGGTGCACAGTTATCACATACTTTACGTTTACACTCTTGGCAAGTATGTTTCCATAAGATTAAACTGAAAGTATGCGCACAGATAGAGCAGCTGCCCTTCGAAGTGCTCATGCACAGAAGCAAAAAAATGCCTATTGCTTAAGAATAACTTTACTTTAACGAGACTCTTTTCAATGTGAGATAGGCAAAAGACTGCATAGAAAAAAGAGGAGGTAAATCAAGTCGAAAATAGTGGATGTACAACACAAAGTCCAAGAAGAACATACATTAGCCCGCATTTTCCTCTTCACCTTTGTACCACAAAGAATAAATCGTTAATATTGTAAAGACGAGCAATAAGGGTGCAAATCGAGTGCTTCCCAAACCCCAAACTCCACCTGACCACATACCTCAGCTTAACCGATAAAGCTCTTGCTACAATCATCTGGAGACTACACGATTTCTCAAAGTTTTAACATGACATGTCAGAAGGATGCGGAGGAAAAATAAGTGTTAAAACTTTTAAATTGTACATATAAGCATCCTTTTATATACACAACAACCAAACAAGCCACAGAAGTAAGATAGTTTCCCCTATTTTTACACCGTTATTCGATATCAATTTTTCGAGCAGCAGATTGAATAATCGAAAATGTGTTAAAATCGACAGCAGGGGTGGGTATCCCGGTTACGGTGACGTCAAACATTTCAGCTATCTCTGGATCTGTCAGTGGTTCCCCCGATTCTGCGGCCACACGCTTCAGACTCTCTTTTGTTATATATCCCGGACAAGTCTTATCTTCCAGCAACTCAAACGCAAACGAGAGCTCTTCTTGTTGACTACGGGAGTTAAGCTTGCGCATCACTACTTGCTCAAAGAGCTCGATGTCCACCCCATCACTATTGACATGTCTCTGTGAGCGGGAGGAAGGGTACTGGGTCTGAGAGCTGTCGTAATCGCTCTTTCCTATCTCCGTCAGCTGAGGTTTCTGTGTGCTAATTGGGGAAGTCATGTTGTCCTTATCGGTGTTCGCGTTGGAGTGCAAATCAGGCGACGCTTTGCCTTTACTGGCACTTTGCTCCGATTCCAACCCAGCAGTTGCCATTTGAAGTTTTTGCTGCAACTTCTCTTGCCGTCTCTGATTCTCGCTGACAGCTTCTCGCGCGTGAGATAATAGTTTAAGCATCTCCATTCGAGAGATACGCTCCCCCGTAATGGTATACAATGCGCGGGCAAGTTCGCCAATCGAGATGCTACCAGACTCCTCATCGTCAAAAATCTTAAATACATCATGGATTTCGACCCTAAGATTGTCTAATGAACTCATTTGCCCCGTATTAACGGCTTATTTATTTGGTTTCTGCAATTTTTATGTGTAGAAATATAACAAATACATCAAACAGGGAAAATCTAAGATTTCTTCAGAAAAATTACTGGAAAGAAGACATTTAGTCCTGTCACAGCATGTCCGTATGTGTCTACGCACCTGTTTCAGAATCGGAAAAAACAGTAGACATAATTTAAGAGCATGAATAGTGTAAACGTGAAACATCGCTACATAGGGAAATGAAATAATGCACACATATGTAAAGAGACCACACACCCCATGCACACGGCCCCTTCACGGGTGCACCGTCGCAGTGGGTCTCTAATTGCGGAGGGTCAGCCATTCCTCCCTCCTCCGCTTCTCCCACTTCCCTCCCCAACACACCCCACACCCTTCGGGAGGGGGAATGAAGGGGGAGGAAAGCAGGGGAGCGAGGTGAGCAAATGGATGTGATCGAAAAGGAAAAGAGCAAGGGCACCTTGCCCCATTACCCAGCGGTGGCGGAGAGATGAGTCGGTAGGTGTGGGAGACGCGCACGCACGCAAGGGGGTCCGTGTTGCGCCGCCACCTCCCTCCCTACCCCAGCCGCCACCTTCTAGCCCTCAACAGGAACGAGCAGCGCTGCGGAGCACACGCCGCAGGGAAAAAGAAAGAAGCCACGCCCCACGCGTCGCACGCGGCGCGCACCGGCCTCCAGTGCCTCCGTTATAAGCCCTCTTCTGCGAACTAGGGTGGTGGAGGAAGGGGGCACTCCCCCTCCTCCTCCCCGACCCGCTCGCTCATGACTGTACTGCTACGCCGCCCCCTTTCCCCTCCCTCCGCAAAACAGGGTCCCGCGGGGAAAAGGGAGGAGGGGGAGGTGCCCAACGTTAGGGTACTACCACCGAATGGGGAAGCTACCACGTCCCACAGGACGCTGCCCGCGCGCGTGATGCGAATGGAACTGCTGCCGCAGGATCCGCGTCCCTCCCCCCCTACAGCGCCCCCCTCGCAAGAAAGGGGCCGCGGGGAGGAAGGAGAGATCGGGAAAGGGTACTGTCGGCAGACGGTGGCCCTGCACCTGGTGTGTAATGCACCCAGGTTTTGTATGAACAACAGGTATGTAGTGAGGGGGACTCCAGCGTGCCAAGTCTCCTTGCGCACGCCGCCACGCACTTGCTGCTTTCCGACGCACGGCCACCCGGCTGCGAAAGCGCAACCAGCGGCGGCGCGCCGGGAAATCGTGGGCGAGGGACTTTCACGCTCAGGACCTACGCCACCACCGCGTAGAACGCGGCCGCGCGGTGGGTAGCGCCCCGTGGAGCGACGAGGCGGAGGCTCAGGTGGGATCGCTCCCATCCTCGCACAGTGCGGCCGTTCCGGACAATGGGTTTGCTCTCCGACAGGCTGCTATGAGGCTGGCTCCTCCTTTCCCTGCTGTGGTGCTCGCGCCGCCGTCTTGGCGTCGAACCCAACGCTCGAGGGGATAGAGCTGGGGTGATGAAATAGGTTGACCAAGGCACCTGCTCTTCCCTCCCGAAGGGGAAAGGGCAGCCCTTTTCCTTTTCGCAAAGTATCATCATTCCCTTGCAAGAAATCTACACGCACACACACATGAAGACCGTGGGTCACGGGTATTCCATGCGATGGTGGTGTCACAATGACATAAACAACTCCAACCCCGTACTTGCTCTCAAAAAAAAAGGAAGTCCAAACTGAAACACACACACATGCAGATGCATAAGCACGCATACTCACTTTAGAAGGTATAAGTTATAAACAAAATGGAGTAAATTCCTTTTGCAAATATGCTCTGCTAACTCATTTTTAGAAATGCAGCGAAGAATGTTGAGAGAAGCAACCAGTAATTATGTATTCGTGTGTGTGGTTATGTGTTTCAGGCATTCTCGATTCGCTTCTTTATATTAATCCTTTTCAATAAGATGTAATAAGATTAAATCCATACCAAGTCAAAGAGCATAATTGGCTCTGGAATACTGCCTTTTGGACTTTGTCCTGGAAAATTAAGCGTAGAAAGTTATTCTTATATATACAACAATCTTTAATGTTTGACGCTACTAGTCGTTTCAAGATTTCTTTGTTATTATAGATTACCAGCATTCACGTTCACACAGTGTGCATTTAGTATATGGATGTACATATTATTTCTGCATCCTCCAAAGAATTCTCCCTTGAGGAATTTAGGTTACTTATTCAGTTTGTCTATTAAAAGCCCGATTAGGCTCATGTATTAAAATATAACAAATACATCAAACAGGGAAAATCTAAGATTTCTTCAGAAAAATTACTGGAAAGGAGACATTTAGTCCTGTCACAGCATGTCCGTATGTGTCTACGCACCTGTTTCAGAATCGAAAAAAACAGTAGACATAATTTAAGAGCATGAATAGTGTAAACGTGAAACATCGCTACATAGGGAAATGAAATAATGCACACATATGTAAAGAGACCACACACCCCATGCACACGGCCCCTTCACGGGTCCACCGTCGCGGTGGGTCTCTAATTGCGGAGGGTCAGCCATTCCTCCCTCCTCCGCTTCTCCCACTTCCCTCCCCAACACACCCACACCCTCTCGGGAGGGGGAATGAAGGGGGAGGAAAGCAGGGGGAGCGAGGTGAGCAAATGGATGTGATCGAAAAGGAAAAGAGCAAGGGCACCTTGCCCATTACCCAGCGGTGGCGGAGAGATGAGTCGGTAAGTGTGGGAGACGCGCACGCACGCAAGGGGTCCGTGTTGCGCCGCCACCTCCCTCCCTACCCCAGCCGCCACCTTCTAGCCCTCAACAGGAACGAGCAGCGCTGCGGAGCACACGCCGCAGGGAAAAAGAAAGAAGCCACGCCCCACGCGTCGCACGCGGCGCGCACCGGCCTCCAGTGCCTCCGTTATAAGCCCTCTTCTGCGAACTAGGGTGGTGGAGGAAGGGGGCACTCCCCCTCCTCCTCCCCGACCCGCTCGCTCATGACTGTACTGCTACCCCCCCCCTTTCCCCCTCCCTCCGCAAAACAGGGTCCCGCGGGGAAAAAAGGGGAGGGGGGAGGTGCCCAACGTTAGGGGTACTACCACCGAATGGGGAAGCTACCACGTCCCACAGGACGCTGCCCGCGCGCGTGATGCGAATGGAACTGCTGCCGCAGGATCCGCGTCCCTCCCCCCCTACAGCGCCCCCCTCGCAAGAAAGGGGCCGCGGGGAGGAAGGAGAGATCGGGAAAGGGTACTGTCGGCAGACGGTGGCCCTGCACCTGGTGTGTAATGCACCCAGGTTTTGTATGAACAACAGGTATGTAGTGAGGGGGGACTCCAGCGTGCCAAGTCTCCTTGCGCACGCCGCCACGCACTTGCTGCTTTCCGACGCACGGCCACCCGGCTGCGAAAGCGCAACCAGCGGCGGCGCGCCGGAAATCGTGGGCGAGGGACTTTCACGCTCGGGACCTACGCCACCACCGCGTAGAACGCGGCCGCGCGGTGGGTAGCGCCCCGTGGAGCGACGAGGCGGAGGCTCAGGTGGGATCGCTCCCATCCTCGCACAGTGCAGCCGTTCCGGACAATGGGTTTGCTCTCCGACAGGCTGCTATGAGGCTGGCTCCTCTCTTTCCCTGCTGTGGTGCTCGCGCCGCCGTCTTGGCGTCGAACCCAACGCTCGAGGGGATAGAGCTGGGGTGATGAAATAGGTTGACCAAGGCACCTGCTCTTCCCTCCCGAAGGGGAAAGGGCAGCCCTTTTCCTTTTCGCAAAGTATCATCATTCCCTTGCAAGAAATCTACACGCACACACACATGAAGACCGTGGGTCACGGGTATTCCATGCGATGGTGGTGTCACAATGACATAAACAACTCCAACCCCGTACTTGCTCTCAAAAGAAGTCCAAAAAACACACACATGCAGATGCATAAGCACGCATACTCATTTTAGAAGGTATAAGTTATAAACAAAATGGAGTAAATTCCTTTGCAAATATGCTCTGCTAACTCATTTTTAGAAATGCAGCGAAGAATGTTGAGAGAAGCAACCAGTAATTATGTATTCGTGTGTGTGGTTATGTGTTTCAGGCATTCTCGATTCGCTTCTTTATATTAATCCTTTTAAATAAGATGTAATAAGATTAAATCCATACCAAGTCAAAGAGCATAATTGGCTCTGGAATACTGCCTTTTGGACTTTGTCCTGGAAAATTAAGCATAGAAAGTTATTCTTATATATACAACAATCTTTAATGTTTGACGCTACTAGTCGTTTCAAGATTTCTTTGTTATTATAGATTACCAGCATTCACGTTCACACAGTGTGCATTTAGTATATGGATGTGCATATTATTTCTGCATCCTCCAAAGAATTCTCCCTTGAGGAATTTAGGTTACTTATTCAGTTTGTCTATTAAAAGCCCGATTAGGCTCATGTATTACAAATATAACAAATACATCAAACAGGAAAATCTAAGATTTCTTCAGAAAAATTACTGGAAGGGAGACATTTAGTCCTGTCACAGCATGTCCGTATGTGTCTACGCACCTGTTTCAGAATCGAAAAAAACAGTAGACATAATTTAAGAGCATGAATAGTGTAAACGTGAAACATCGCTACATAGGGAAATGAAATAATGCACACATGTAAAGAGACCACACACCCCATGCACACGGCCCTTCACGGGTCCACCGTCGCGGTGGGTCTCTAATTGCGGGAGGGTCAGCCATTCCTCCCTCCTCCGCTTCTCCCACTTCCCTCCCCAACACACCCACACCCTCTCGGGAGGGGGAATGAAGGGGGAGGAAAGCAGGGGAGCGAGGTGAGCAAATGGATGTGATCGAAAAGGAAAAGAGCAAGGGCACCTTGCCCATTACCCAGCGGTGGCGGAGAGATGAGTCGGTAAGTGTGGGAGACGCGCACGCACGCAAGGGGTCCGTGTTGCGCCGCCACCTCCCTCCCTACCCCAGCCGCCACCTTCTAGCCCTCAACAGGAACGAGCAGCGCTGCGGAGCACACGCCGCAGGGAAAAAGAAAGAAGCCACGCCCCACGCGTGCGCACGCGGCGCGCACCGGCCTCCAGTGCCTCCGTTATAAGCCCTCTTCTGCGAACTAGGGTGGTGGAGGAAGGGGGCACTCCCCCTCCTCCTCCCCGACCCGCTCGCTCATGACTGTACTGCTACGCCGCCCCCTTTCCCCTCCCTCCGCAAAACAGGGTCCCGCGGGGAAAAGGGAGGAGGGGGGAGGTGCCCAACGTTAGGGGTACTACCACCGAATGGGGAAGCTACCACGTCCCACAGGACGCTGCCCGCGCGCGTGATGCGAATGGAACTGCTGCCGCAGGATCCGCGTCCCTCCCCCCCTACAGCGCCCCCCTCGCAAGAAAGGGGCCGCGGGGAGGAAGGAGAGATCGGGAAAGGGTACTGTCGGCAGACGGTGGCCCTGCACCTGGTGTGTAATGCACCCAGGTTTTGTATGAACAACAGGTATGTAGTGAGGGGGGACTCCGGCGTGCCAAGTCTCCTTGCGCACGCCGCCACGCACTTGCTGCTTTCCGACGCACGGCCACCCGGCTGCGAAAGCGCAACCAGCGGCGGCGCGCCGGAAATCGTGGGCGAGGGACTTTCACGCTCGGGACCTACGCCACCACCGCGTAGAACGCGGCCGCGCGCGGTGGGTAGCGCCCCGTGGAGCGACGAGGCGGAGGCTCAGGTGGGATCGCTCCCATCCTCGCACAGTGCGGCCGTTCCGGACAATGGGTTTGCTCTCCGACAGGCTGCTATGAGGCTAGCTCCTCCCTTTCCCTGCTGTGGTGCTCGCGCCGCCGTCTTGGCGTCGAACCCAACGCTCGAGGGGATAGAGCTGGGGTGATGAAATAGGTTGACCAAGGCACCTGCTCTTCCCTCCCGAAGGAAAGGGCAGCCCCTTTTCCTTTCTTCGCAAAGTATCATCATTCCCTTGCAAGAAATCTACACGCACACACACATGAAGACCGTGGGTCACGGGTATTCCATGCGATGGTGGTGTCACAATGACATAAACAACCCCAACCCCGTACTTGCTCTCAAAAAAAAGGAAGTCCAAACTGAAACACACACACATGCAGATGCATAAGCACGCATACTCATTTTAGAAGGTATAAGTTATAAACAAAATGGAGTAAATTCCTTTGCAAATATGCTCTGCTAACTCATTTTTAGAAATGCAGCGAAGAATGCTGAGAGAAGCAACCAGTAATTATGTATTCGTGTGTGTGGTTATGTGTTTCAGGCATTCTCGATTCGCTTCTTTATATTAATCCTTTTAAATAAGATGTAATAAGATTAAATCCATACCAAGTCAAAGAGCATAATTGGCTCTGGAATACTGCCTTTTGGACTTTGTCCTAGAAAATTAAGCATAGAAAGTTATTCTTATATATACAACAATCTTTAATGTTTGACGCTACTAGTCGTTTCAAGATTTCTTTGTTATTATAGATTACCAGCATTCACGTTCACACAGTGTGCATTTAGTATATGGATGTGCATATTATTTCTGCATTCTCCAAAGAATTCTCCCTTGAGGAATTTAGGTTACTTATTCAGTTTGTCTATTAAAAGCCCGATTAGGCTCATGTATTAAAAATATAACAAATACATCAAACAGGGAAAATCTAAGATTTCTTCAGAAAAATTACTGGAAGGGAGACATTTAGTCCTGTCACAGCATGTCCGTATGTGTCTACGCACCTGTTTCAGAATCGAAAAAAACAGTAGACATAATTTAAGAGCATGAATAGTGTAGACGTGAAACATCGCTACATAGGGAAATGAAATAATGCACATATATGTAAAGAGACCACACACCCCATGCACACGGCCCCTTCACGGGTGCACCGTCGCGGTGGGTCTCTAATTGCGGAGGGTCAGCCATTCCTCCCTCCTCCGCTTCTCCCACTCCCTCCCCAACACACCCACACCCTCTTCGGGAGGGGAATGAAGGGGGAGGAAAGCAGGGGGAGCGAGGTGAGCAAAATGGATGTGATCGAAAAGGAAAGAGCAAGGGCACCTTGCCCATTACCCAGCGGTGGCGGAGAGATGAGTCGGTAAGTGTGGGAGACGCGCACGCACGCAAGGGGTCCGTGTTGCGCCGCCACCTCCCTCCCTACCCCAGCCGCCACCTTCTAGCCCTCAACAGGAACGAGCAGCGCTGCGGAGCACACGCCGCTGGGAAAAAGAAAGAAGCCATGCCCCACGCGTCGCACGCGGCGCGCACTGGCCTCCAGTGCCTCCGTTATAAGCCCTCTTCTGCGAACCAGGGTGGTGGAGGGCAGGGGCACTCCCTCCCCTCCTCCCGACTCGCTCGCTCTCATGACTTTACTGTTACGTTGCCCCTTTTCCCCCCTCCGCAAAACAGGGTCCCACGGGGAAAAGGAGGAGGGGGAGGTGCCCAACGTTACGGGTACTACCATCGAATGGGGAAGCTACCACGTCCCACAGGATCGCTGCCCGCGCGTGATGCGAATGGAACTGTTGCCGTAGGATCCGGGTCCCTCCCCCTACAGCGCCCCCCCCTGGCAAAGGGGCCGCGGGGAGGAAGGAGAGATCGGGAAAGGGTACTGTCGGCAGATGGTGGCTCTCCACCTGGTGTGTAATGCATCCAGGTTTGGCTTGAACAACAGGTATGTAGTGAGGGGGACTCCAGCGTGCCAAGTCTCCTTGCGCACGCCGCCACGCACTTGCTGCTTTCCGACGCACGGCCACCCGGCTGCGAAAGCGCAACCAGCGGCGGCGCGCCGGAAATCGTGGGCGAGGGACTTTCACGCTCAGGACCTACGCCACCACCGCGTAGAACGCGGCCGCGCGGTGGGTAGCGCCCCGTGGAGCGACGAGGCGGAGGCTCAGGTGGGATCGCTCCCATCCTCGCACAGTGCGGCTGTTCCGGACAATGGGTTTGCTCTCCGACAGGCTGCTATGAGGCTGGCTCCTCCCTTTCCCTGCTGTGGTGCTCGCGCCGCCGTCTTGGCGTCGAACCCAACGCTCGAGGGGATAGAGCTGGGGTGATGAAATAGGTTGACCAAGGCACCTGCTCTTCCCTCCCGAAGGGAAAGGGCAGCCCTTTTCCTTTTCGCAAAGTATCATCATTCCCTTGCAAGAAATCTACACGCACACACACATGCAGATGCATAAGCACGCATACTCATTTTAGAAGGTATAAGTTATAAACAAAATGGAGTAAATTCCTTTGCAAATATGCTCTGCTAACTCATTTTTAGAAATGCAGCGAAGAATGTTGAGAGAAGCAACCAGTAATTATGTATTCGTGTGTGTGGTTATGTGTTTCAGGCATTCTCGATTCGCTTCTTTATATTAATCCTTTTCAATAAGATGTAATAAGATTAAATCCATACCAAGTCAAAGAGCATAATTGGCTCTGGAATACTGCCTTTTGGACTTTGTCCTGGAAAATTAAGCATAGAAAGTTATTCTTATATATACAACAATCTTTAATGTTTGACGCTACTAGTCGTTTCAAGATTTCTTTGTTATTATAGATTACCAGCATTCACGTTCACACAGTGTACATTTAGTATATGGATGTACATATTATTTCTGCATTCTCCAAAGAATTCTCCCTTGAGGAATTTAGGTTACTTATTCAGTTTGTCTATTAAAAGCCCGATTAGGCTCATGTATTAAAATCTAAAAAATGATCTTAGTTTAACAAACCTTCGGCTATAGTCTTTATCAGAATCGCTTCGTAGTGCAGTCGGCTTTTTTCCTTCTTTCTCAAGCCATGCCGCTCACCTGGATACACGAGCATGTGGTAAGGCTTTCCTTGCTCAATCATGGCGTTGATCACGTGACAGGTGTGCGTGAAGTGCACATTTTCATCGAGCATTCCATGGGCAATGTACACACGATGGAGTTCATCGGGAAACCCCTTAGCGAATTGCGAAATAGAGCTATCCAGGTACGCATCGTTAACCCTCCGTTCCCTTCCCGTCGTGGGCTCTTCGTGGTAGAGTAGCCCCATATAACGCTCCGTGTAGCCGGTGTCATAGAGCCGCCAATCCCCAACAGGCGCGCCAGCGAGGCCGATGCGAAACACCTGCGGCGCCTGCGCCATCGCAAGCAACGTCGCGTAGCCGCCATAAGACCAGCCAAAAATTGCCACCCGCCCTGGATCGAGAACCGAATTTCGCCCACAAAGGAACCCGACCATGTCCACGTAATCCGTCGTCTCGAAATGGCCCATGTTTTTCTTACAAATCGCCAACTCTCGGAGCCCATTGGCGTTGCTCATTTGATTATCCACCACCGCGACGGAGATGCCGTGGCGGACTAACACCTGCACCGTTGCCCGCGCGACCGCGTCGAAGTTGGCCGCCTCGATAGGCTGCGCATGCGGGCCGCCGTAAATAAAAAGCGCGAGCGGTAATGTACGCGGAGGGCCGTCTTTTACTACTGTTAAAGGAGTAAAAATGTGCGCGCTAATCGGGATGCCGCGGCGGTTCATCGTAGTGACCACCTCCGGAAGAACCAAGCAGTGGCCCTCGAGGGAGGTGGTGGTTTGCCCATCCGCCTTGGACGAAAGCGCAGGCTCCTTTTTGAGCTCAACAGCGGGGGCGATGTTCGTCAGCCACGAAAGCGGCTGCACAGCGCGCCGCGAAAGGTCGACGCTGGCGGCTATTGGCGAGCCATAAAGCGCCGCCGGCCGTGCGAGGGTACTCGCGCAGTAGAACACCTGCTTTTCATCAATACAATAGGAAAGGTAAATATGTTCGTCCGGTGGGGTGTGCCGCATGAGTGCCGACGCGTCCTTCGGTGATGGAATGCCTTCGTCAGAAGAAAGCGAGATTGAGTAAAGGGTCGCCCCCAGCCGTCTTTCAGCGTTCGCAATAAAGCTCACTCGGTCTTTCTGGACATTGACGGATCCACTCTTGACGTTCCAGGCCCCGCAAGTGAGAGGCCTCCAGTCCTCCTCGCTCGCCCCTCCAGAACGGATGTAAAGGTGATAGTGCGCGGTCGGGCTCTCGACGGCCGCACAGAGCGTAAGATCGTACACCTCGCCAAAGAAAATTGGATTCTTAGGCTGGACCTCAACCCACGCCCACGGGATTCGCTGGCTCCATTCCCGCTTGAAAGGAATCGCGAACGACTCGCCCGTGTTTTCGGGTTCTTGGTTGACGGTATAAAGGTCCCGCAGGGCGGCCTCCTCAATGTACGGCAGGGACTCGACAGGGCAGGAAACCACCACCGCGTGCTCCTGTTTGCGATTAAGCAGATAAAGGTAAATGTGGAACCTGTTTTTAAACCCAAAACGTGGGATGTACTCGACTCCGCCATCCACCCCCACCTCCGCAAGGGACTTTGCAGGGATGTATCGCATTCGGCAAGTCTTGCGCTCGTAAACGACGATGGTCGTGCGCGTGTTGGGATCCCCGACCTTGGCGTACGCCATGCGCTCGATGCCGTCGTCATTGTCCGCGTTGTTGTTGTTGCCGTCGTCTTCGCCTTTTAGCAACGCCACTTGCCGCATTTTGGTAGAGTCGTTGTAGCTAAAAATGATGTAGTCCTGGCTGGCGTAATGTCCGGTATAGCGTTGGAACTCCTCTTGCATGATGTAGTCCGCCAGGCCGCAGGGATGGGCCTCATCGCCGATGCTGGTGACCTGGACTACGAAAAGCGTAAGCGGGGCCTCGTCGTTCTCGGGGTGCTCGGTCAGATATGCGATGTAGATGTTGTTCTGGTTAACAAAAGTGAATGTGGTGAGGGACCCTTCTCCGGAAGTTAAATTTTTCTCAACAAACTGCGTGCACAGATTAGGGTATGTGGTGAACGCGTCCGCGTAACGCACCTTGTCCTCTTTCAAGAGATAAGAAAACACCTTTAACTGCTCTTTGTGTGCACGTGGGCCCTGTGTGTAGTAGACATAAAGGTCGAAACCGATAAAGTAAAAGATGGTTTGATCAGTCTCGCGCACTCGAAAACCACTGATACCAGTCGTCATACTACGAGTGCGCTCTCGAAGAAGCTCCTCTTCTTTGATGAGCTTTTCATCATTCGTGTCTGATGATGTGCGTCTGTTGGCAATCACCAGCTGTGCAGGCTCGCCTAGCCTATATTTAGGAACTCTGTAAAGCATCTGCTCTTTGCCTTGCGTCCAGTAGAGGTAGTCCCCAGCCACCGCCATGTTCTGAGGCTTCCCAAGAAGGGCGAGACTTAAGCCCATGAACGTCTTTACTTCAGTAACGCATTCTTTTATAGAAACCCTTTGCGTCATGGTCTTGATGAATTAGTACGATAATGTAGAATATATATATATTACTGTTTAAATGTCAATAACTGCTTAACGATAATCTCAAAGAAAAATGTAAATATAGCAAGCACCAAGAAAAGAAACACTGAAAAAGAAATAATAATATTGACCCAACACAAATTGATTTTTTCGCGGACTAAAATTTCAGTTCTTCTATTGTTTTTTTCCCCCACTTGACTACTGATATACTGCGCCCCTCCATAAAACAAAGCATGACAAGAGGCTTTATCAGTTCCCCTCTCTTCTTCTTTCCTGCCCTTCAGCATGAAGGCCACCTGTGTTTAGGTTATGTAAGCGTATGTGCCATGGTCCGTGACTTCGACCAACTCCTTCTCAATAAGGTTCGAAATGCCCGTTTTGAAGAGAGACATAGAGACAGAACACAGATCCTGAAGCTTCTCCACTACGCACTGGAAGAGCTCCGAATGGCCCATCTTCCGGGATTTCTTTAGGGCTTGAACGATGCACAACTCCACCCTGCTCATTGTGGGGATGAAAACACACTGTTCATGATGGACATCCGCGGTGTCGTTTAAACTGTGCACGGGCGTTTGGGCCTTTTGCGAGGTCTGCCATTCGGAAAGGCTTGTCCAATCCACGCAAGAGGCCACAGGTGAACTCCTCTGGGGGTGTTGGCCACAATCCCCACTAGCGTCATCCGTTTTGAAGGTCGCATAATGCTTGGAAGGATGTGCGGCCTTAGAAAGGGATGGCGCATGATGATAACTAAAACCCATCTCGGCAAACCCGCACTCCTGCAAAGGGACGCTTAGGTCGATTGTGATTTTGGTGTCTTTCATATGGTCGAAATGATCAGGCAGCCAATAGACATACTGCCTTGTCTCGTGGTGGAACTCGCGCTGAACAAGGCCCACCCGCAAAAGGATCTGAAGAAGATGACCGAGGATGATCTTCGAAACCTTCACCGGCATCTGCGCGCACAACCACGCAAAGGTGATTAACGACGACGACGTCGGAGCCTCCGCGGCGGACCTGCGGGTGTTATCCAAAAGCTGAAGAAGAACTAACACGATGGGAGGCCCAATCACCCGAATCCCGCGCGAACGTGGCGAGAAAAGAAAAGAAGAAGCTCGGCCATTTTTTTTTGCCGCCGTATCGTCAGAACCGAAAAGGAGTTTTCTCGTGCTCGTCCTCCGCGATAATGAGAAAGGCAAAGGCCGTATAATAAAAGTAAGCTGTCCACAACACATTGGCCAGGAAAGGCGCCGGTATTCCCAGACAACGTCCTTCGATAAGGTGACGTTACCACGACGAGGGATGCCCAACGTGCTCGTCGTCCCGTGCGAAGACTCCGTCAGCCCTGCCGTGAGGTTGGCGAGCGAAAACCCCCGCGCCGAGGGGCTCTCACGACGAGGACGGGACATCGACGAAGAGGCGTGAGGACGAGCACGCCAACGCGCCTCCGAGGGCGATCGCACCCTGGACGAGGAACTTCCTTCCCTTTCTTCGCCTCTTCCTCTGTGGGCCTCCACAAACCTGTCGTTGCTGTCGTCCTCGGAGGTTTCGTTCCCAAAAGACCCCGCGCAGCGCCTTGATAAGCATAAATTGGTGTACAGTCGATTCCCTCCTTTTTGGACCGTCCTCGTCAGGGCCGAAGAAAGCCCTTGAAAAAGGCTATTCCCACCTATCAAAGGCGAGGCCCCATGGCGGTCGTTCTGCTTTTCATCACGCACGGCTTTATAGCCCGGATAAGGCCGAACGGCGGCCCTGTCGATGTTCTCGCCCAAGGTAAAACGACTGCCGGAGTAATGCCACACCGTTCGCAGCACCGCGTCGACGAACTCCCAGGAAAAGAACTTCTTTCTTTCAAAAAGAGCCTGAATTTCCGTATGGGAAAGCGTCGTCGAGAGATGCGGCTTCCACCACGCCTCGCAGAGAAAGTAAACCCGTCGGAGAAGAGGATGGCTTTGTGTAATAATCCCCTGCAAAGTTGTCTTTCTCGTAAAGGTTAAAAAAGAAGGCGACGAGGACGCAGTAAAGCCCCCCAGCGAATGGCTAAAACCGGTAAAGGGAAACAATGTCGCGGCGCGGGCCGCGGCGGCGGCGGCGAGGGCGAAAACCTGATGAGTCTCCCCCCCTGCCTGACTATTACCACCATGATTACTATTATTATCATCATTATTACTCTTACCGACGGCCGCGCGAGGGTGGCAAAAGGCCGAATTCTCGCACGAAGGGGAAGTATGATATTTTCTGATAAGCTCCGTCTGGTGAACCTCTTTGAGGGCGCCGGCGAGGTCCCGCAGGAGGGCCAAGCAAGGCGCCCCAGCGGCGACCCCGAGCTTCTGCACAACTCGCGAAATCACCGCCTCCTCGATTGTTAGCATCGCCAACCGCTCAACACGCAGTGCGCAAGGCGCCAGGAGGGTGCGATAAAACGAAATAAAAAGCTCCGGCGAAGGCAACAAAGCCGCGAGCTCGAGAAGAACGTCAATCACCTCAAGAGAGGTCGCGTCGAGGGCCTTTGACGTGCTCGTCGCCGTCGAAAAAGCAGAGGAAAGCGCGTGCACGTTCGCCTCCACCTGTGCGTGCAAGGTGTGGGCCAAGGTAAAGCAAACACTTTGCTCGAATTCGCCAAAAAATAGCCGAAGTCCACAGCACACCACGCTCAAGATCGTTTCCCCGAGGCTTTTACACGCCCCATCGCCGAAGTTGTGCGCGTCGGGAGCGAAAAGTCCCTCGTGAGGGGCTTGCGAAATAGGGCCGCAGCCCTCCCCGCGGACCCCCCTATTGCTATTATTATTATTATTACTGCTACTCCCCTTTCTCCCATCCCGCGTGGGGTCGATTGCAAAGGCGCTTTTGGTCATTTTAAGCATTAAAACGCACATTTCAAACACGTTAGGCGGCAGCGGCTCGAGCAAGGCCTTTTGAGGAAAGCGCTCAAGCCGCCGCCCTCCCTGGGGCGACTGCTGTTGAAGGAGCTGCTTAAGATAGCCATGTAGGCGCTGCGCGAGGGACGACGAGACCTGCCGTCGGGACGGGTTTTGTCGGGCGAAAAGATATAAAAACGTCGGCAACCCGTCCGTCGGCAGCCGTGCGGCCTCGTGGAGTGCCGCGCTTTCCCGTGGGAGGAGAAAAAACGACCAGCCGGGCTCTCGACCGGGGGGGGGCCCGCCCAAAGCCACCGCGTCGTCGTCCTCCGAGCCAATGGCGCAGTGCAGCCATTTCTCTCGCTCCCTCTCCGCGATGACGTTGCTTGAGCAGGAGAAAACCTCGGCAAACGAGGCCAAACTCGAGCTTCGACGACAATGAGAAGAAGAAGGCCCCAACGCCCCCTGCCGCCTTCAGGGACGAAAACGGACGCCCACTCACGCTGCCTTTGCCTTCGCTTTTGTCTTCCGTGGCCATTTGTTTGGCCTTTTTCACTTGTTTTCGACCTTTACGAGGGAGAAGGCGCCGTCGTTTACGGCTTGTTTCCTCGCAAAGCTGAATCCACATTAAAAGGCCCCAATCCTCGGCGAAAGTACGGGCCGCGGGCCCTTCGGCAAGACCGTCCATAAAAGCCTGCAGCCCCTGAAGAAATAACTTCCACCCTTCCGAAGTAAGAGCCGCTAAATAATGCGTCGTGCCAGCGCTAAACCACATCAGCGCGGCTCGCACACGCGCAAACCCCTGGAGAGCTTCTCGAAGAGCACGATTTGCCCCCGCAAGGCCTGCTCCTTTTCCTTCTCCTTGTTCGGGGGGGAAAATTCCCGTCTCTTCCTCCAGTTCCTTCGCTTTCTTTTCGTTTGAGAATGGCTTTTCATGCCTGAAGAAAAGCTCCAAAGGCGAAGGTGGGGGCCCGAAGACGGCCCCAATCGACGTGTTCGCGATTTGGCGGCCGTGTAAAAAACAGCACTCGGCGACCTTGCGGCGAAGGTCCTCAAGCAGCTCGTCCATTTCGCAGCTCTCGAGCATACTAAAAATGACAAAAATCCGCTTTAGACTGATCGCTTTGGGGGATAAAAAAGGATTCTCCCATCGCCCGGGCGCCTTTTGCAGAGAAAAGGAAGAAGAGAAGGAAGGAACTTCGCCAAAGGCCTCTGCCGGTTGAGTAAGGGTACTAACGACGTTGGAAGAAGCCATCAAAGGCATGGACCAAAGTAAATCCAACTCCTCACGCCCAATGGTAAACCCCACAATTGTCTGTAGGGCAGTTTGAATCCATTCAACATTTTCCTGGAGTAAAACCCCACGAGGCCTCGATGGAGCTCGCTTACGATGTTCGATTCTCTATGAGGTTTTCGTTCAAACCCGTCCTCGGGGTCATCCTCCGGGTCTTTTCGAAAAGCAAATGCGCTTGGGAAGTTCTCCGTGTGCGAATGTTGGGACCCTAAACGAAGAAAAACCACTGACAAGATATCCTGAAAGCGCCGAAAATGATGTGCAAAGGTCAGGATTGCCTGGACGGCGGCCGTTTGCTCGCTCGTCGAGGACGTCTTGTCCTTTCCAAAAGACGAAGGCCTGTCTTCCTCTTTTTTGTTTTCTTTTTCTTTTTCTTCTTTTTCTTTTGCTTCCGCTTTTGCTTTCCTCGAAGCGGGCGATGGCGGATGAAGAAAAAGATCCTCAGACGCGCATCTTTGCCAGGCCTCGTGCGTTTGCTCAACCACACGCTGCCATAATTCCTCCGCAGGCTTGGCTTTCCATCGTAAATCCAACCCCTCATCGCATTTTTCCAAGTCTACCACAAGAGGCGGTAAAGCCCCAGCGGCATAACGTCCACGCGGCTTTTCCGCGTCATTCCCCTCTCTTTCTTTTTCAGTGTCTTCTTTCATAGCCTCCTTTTCGCTTAATGAGCCGTCCAGAGGGCGTTTAAAGGGCCGCATTTCGGCGTTTTGTAGTTTTTAATCTCCGAAATTCGACAGGGTAGTGGGGCATTTGGAGCCGTCCCCCAGTTGCCTTTCCCATCAGCCGGAGCCATCCTCCAATGGCGGCCCCGATTAACCGCAATAAAAGTTCTTGTCGATGGTATTCCCCCTCCACAAGGCCTAAGCTTGCTATTAACGTGTAGACCTTCGTGTACGTTAACACAAAAGAAAAAGACTTGGAGAAAGGGTCTAAAGCCGTCGACGAGGACGCCTTCAAAGAGGAGGCCTCAGTGTTAAAAGGAAAGTCCTGAAAAGTGGCACGGGTAAGGCGCACGAGATCGTCGTTTAGATCCGTCCATAGGTGAACAAACTGCGAAAGAGGAAAATTAATAACCGCGGTAACCATCCAGAGAGAGAGAGAGAGGGAGAGAGAGAGAGAGAAAGAGAAAAGAAAGATTAGTGGATGGCGGCTTTATAGTCGTAGCTACGCAAAAAAAAGAGAAAAATAAAATAAAGACAAGCAAACAAACAAGAAAAAAATCTAAATAAAAGAGAAATGCAAAATAAAATAAATAAGGATAATACGATGGTTATATATTGGTGATGATGATGTGTATGTGTATAAATAAGGGATCAAATTCTAATGATGACTTGTATATAATTCACCACTCACCACCACCATCAGTCAGCACTAATCAATTGTGCTAGCGCGTAAAATGATATATATATATACACCCTTTTTTTGAACCTCTTCTTTTTCCTTCTGTGAAGTGGGATTATTAATGAAAATCACGCGAGAAAAAGAGAGTCCTTTTTATTTATTTCCAATGTGGAAATAAAAACCGCCATCATTACCATACGCATACAACATAAAAAGGCCAATATTCACTTCATTGATAGCCTTTATCTTTTTTTTTGAATGCTTCTGGATGATCCTCCTCCCCTTTCGTGGTATTTCTACATAAAGATGGCGGCATGGCTGCGTGCACGATAGAAGGAGGGGGAGGGAATATTATCGTACATAACAAGTACAGAAACAACGAATCTAGAAAGAAACCAACAGCAACAACAGTTAAAAGAAAAGGAAAAGATCAAAATGATTTTTCCTTTCAACATAATTCAGCTCAAATATATGAGGTTCAACACTTTGTTTTCTTCCTCATCGTCTTTTTCTTCTCTTCCTAGAAATTACAAATTGATTCGTGTGGCGGCATGACAAATAGTTGGCCCCATTTTCGAGTAAAAGCCATTCTGCAAGCCATGATATTGAATTCCATATTGCTTTCCCGTTAGTGAGTCCATCTTCCAGCGATAGATTCTGCGACATTCCTCAGGGGAGCCTACGCCGTAGGTTTGGTTTGTGCACTTGTACATCGGATTTCGGCTCGTGAACGTTTCGATGAACTTATTACAGCGTAAAGGTCCAATGGCCGTGCTATGTTCCACAATGAACTGACGTAAAAACGGCGGCAAGACGTCTAAATCCACCTGTGTGGAGATGATCCCTTGAGCGCCGCAGTATTTTCCTTCATCATATTCCCAGACAAAATCGAGCCATCGTTTAAAAGCGATTTGCGCGGGCAAATACTCCACCGTCAGCCCAGAGACCTCCGCCGGGTAGGCGAAAAACCCTTGAAGTTCCTCCCGGAGGTCACCACGGCGAAAAATAGGCCGTACGACGTCTTTAATTCCCTTAATCATATAGTTTCCCACTTTTTCAGGGTCTTTTTCCACCCAAAGTAAGGTCATAAGCATATTCGCATAAAGCGCACGTGGGATCTCGTCGACCGCGAAGATAGGCCGAATCCCCGTTGGCAAAAGCAGATCTCCTAGTCGCCATAATCCCAGAATGGTTTGACGAATAAACGCCCTCACATCCCGCACGCGCTCCTTCGCGGCCTCCTGGACGAGCTTCTGATGGTAGGTTAAAAACTCGTCAAAGGCAATGCCGCCGTTGTGCTCTTGCGCGCAGGGGCCGAAAAGATAAAGCAGACGATCCCGTGCTTTGCCAGGGGCCAGGACACCCTCCTTCACGCGAGGGTGCTCGACGGCGTTAAAACGTTCATGAATTTCCCGCAGCGCGATCAGGCCGTTTTCGTCCGGCTTCAGCGAGTTAAACGCTACACGCACGAGGTGGAGTTCGTCGTCGTCTAAGATCATCGTAGAAGACGTGGAGAACACCCTATTTATTGATTTATTTTTTACCCCCTTCTCTCCCTATTTTTCTTTTTTATTATTAAATTTACCCCCTCCTCCTTTTTCGTTATTGCTCGTATTCGTAAGATGGCTCTACAATCGGTATTCCAAGGCCTCCAAAGAAAAGAAAAGAAAAAATGTAAGGAAAGAGGGAGGGAAAGAGGGAGGGAAGTGTAATCTTTAAAAGGGTGAAAGGGAAAAAAAAGAAAATGTTTCTCTAAATGCAAATGCGTTCCATCTAAGGTGTTTTGAAGAAGAACAAATTAGGCATAGGGAAGGGAGAAAATAGTAATAATAATAATAATAAAAAAGGAAAACGAAGGGTTTCAGAAGTGAGGGGGCTCCAAGAGGAAGGCAATTTAGTCTTACTGTAGAATCTCTTGGTGCAATAACCAAAATAAAACACACACATGCATATATATATATATTTTATATATATATCTGATATTATAATGACATATTTTTTTCCTAAAAATAAATAAATCGAAACATTCATGTTACCGAGAGATTTACAACACTATTTGTTCTTTTCTTTTTCTAATTTCCGTCACACACGCACATACATATAACAACATTAAAACGACATAATCACAGGGAATTAATCCAAAAGCTTCTATTCTATTGCCCAAAGTGACAAACATGGCTATATATATATATATATATATATATATAAGTGCGTGTGTATGTGTGTGTGTGTGTGTGTTCTTTTCGATCTCGCCCTCCCCCTCCTCTTTTTTCCCGCTCTCGAAAGGTGTCCACAGGAGGACGAGCTAAAAGAGGAAAAAAAAGCTCTTTTTTCGTCCCTTTCCCCTTCTCTCTCATTATTATTGTTATTATTGAAGGGGAACAGCGTTACTATTAACCATCCAAAAAGCTCGACGACGGCGCCGCTAGGGCGGTGTGTTCGGCCCAAAGCCGCTCGAAGAACGCGTCGACGTCAGCCGCGGCCTGCGCAAGGCCTGCCGGGGGAATTCATAGCACTGCGTGATCGTCAGCACGGGAATCCCCCGCGCAGCCCGCACGACCGCGCTCCAGCGCGGCTCCTCCTCGTCGTCGGGCGCCTCCTCCTTGGGGTGCTCTTTTTGGTCATTTTGGTCGTCCTTTTGATCTTTTTTCCCCTCCCCGGAGGACGAGCATGAGCATGGCCCCGCTCCCCTCCAGCGGCGGGCTGTCGTTCAATCAAGGTCGCCTGCACGACGGACGGTCGCTGCGAGAACAGCGGCGGCACCACCACGACGGTCCGCCCCACGCGCAGCAGCGGCGCGGGGATGCGGCGCAGGCCGAGCGCGGCCGCCTCGACCGGGCGAAGATCGCGCCAACGCTCCACCGCGTAGCCTTTCCAGCGGGCCTCGCCTCGCCCAGGGCCCCGCCCCCCCGCCTCAGGCCCCGAAGACGACGGTAAAGCGAACGAAGCCGCGGGGACGGACGAGGCCCGGGGATGGGGGCTGCCGTCCCGTGGCGCGTGTCCTTGGCGTTGGGGTCGGGGGAGGGGGCCTCCGACGACGACGCATAGGACGAGGACGAGGACGAGGACGAGGACGAGGACGAGGACGAGGACGAGGACGACGCATAGGACGAGGACAAGGACGACGCATAGGACGAGGACGACGCATAGGACGAGGAGGAAGAACGAGGTCGTTTAGCCCCGGTGGGGGGGGCTGGTAAAGCCCCCCCTTCGTCGTCGTTTCCCTCTAAGCGGTTTGCAGGGGGGGGCTCGCGATGGGGAAGCGGCGAAGACGGTCGTGGGGGCGGCGGCGTCAAAAGCGACGACGCCAATGACGACGGGGGGAATGGGGCCCACCCTGGCGGAGCTGTGGGAGGGGGTCTTTTAAAAACAAAAACGCCCCCGGATGGCGAGCCCGGGAGGGGTGTAAAAGCTCCCAACACACGCGAATATCCTCCCGGGCGGTTCCCTGACGGCCCTTGGCCCAGGCCTGCGCGACGGCTGGCCATTGCGCGATAAACAACATATTCTGCCTTGCAATGGCCTCGGTGCAGGTTCGATAAAAAGTCGTCATCCCACCGCGAACTCGCCCCATTTGGGGAACATCAAAGCTTAAATCGCGAAATCGCACCGTGTACATCCCACGCGCGATGAGCTGTAAAGTAAAATCGTAATCCTCACGGATGGCAAAGCGATACCACAGCATCGACCCTGGCATATAATAACGAAAATGTTTATTCGTATTGCTATTCCCAATGAAGGGTTTATGGTTGGCATTTTGCGCCTTTTCCTCTTCTTTTTCTTTTTTGTCGTCGTTGCCTTTGTCGTTGTCGTTGTCGTCGTCTTCGAGAGATCCGTGCGTTGGGATGCCCTCGAGTGTCTCCTCCGGGCCCCGCACGCCGCCAATGGCGTGGGAGGGAAAAAAACAACTTTGTGTGGGGTTGTGCAGAAGACGATAATCAAAAAGACAGGCAATGTTATTATAGCTATTTACCGCCAAAGCTGTGTTGTCATAAGGAAAAGAAAAGCGGCTGTACTCAAGCGAAAAACATGCTGTCTGCCGGACGAAGGGATAGCTGTCGAGGTTTAAAATCGTCGTTTTGGGTCTTGCGTCCCCGCCAGTGGTGCTAGCACCGATGCGATCAGTCTGAATACTGCTGTTATTCGTATTAGAAATACTCATCATAGGGCCACCGGATGCTAGTTCGCTGGCACTCGCCATACATAAAGACGGGGAGGTAGTTGAGGTTTCCATTGTCCCTCGACGGACTACCTTCCAGTTATTCACGAGGAGGTCTTCCTTACAGGTGAAAATGGGGACCTTGGGATTTGCTTTTCGTAAATGTTGGGGAGCCCCATTTCCATTTCCGTTATGGAAAGCGGAAAGAATATGAGGATTATGGGCGTTCTGGTAAAAACGCCGAATTCGGGCCTCCACGTTGCGCATCATTTGGCGAGCAGAAATATGTTCATTTCGCCTTTTGCTCGCATTCGCGCGGGAAAAGGCGTAAATGTCATCATCCATCACCCAATAATAGCCATAAAGACCGTGTGGGGGAGTAAACAACGCCGTTGTCGTCGATGTCGATGACGGTAATTGCGCGCTTTCCGGGGATTTGGCTAAGAGTGGCGAATCCGATGCCCCATTCGCGGCCCGCCAGCGATCAATCGCCTCGTACACGCTCGAATCCAACTGAAAACTTTTTAAAGTGCTAATGGGCAAAAAAACTTTGCTCGAATCGCTTGCGGGCCGCGCTGAAGTGGGCATTGCCGCCGCCGTTGTCTGTGTCGTCTTTGGAGGAGGAAAAAGGCCGAGTTCTTCGATATGTCCCTTCCAATCAACCCCGGCCTCGACCATTTGCTGAGGAACGAGGACTTGAAGGATATAATTCCGGACGTACGAAATCCCACGCCCCCCTTCGGGCAAAACAACCAATTTAAAAATCTTTCGCAGGGAATCGGCGTTCTTTAAAGTGAAAGCCGCTGACGGAGCGTGTGTATTTGGCAAACCGGCAGGCGTGGAAGGACCTACAAGAGGAGTTCTCTTCTTCACCTTTTTTTTTCCTTCTTCCTCTTCCTCTTCCTCTTCATTGCCACTTGTGGAAGGTCGAAAAAGGTAGCCGTGATGGTAAAGCTCCGCCGTCCGCCTCGCAAAAGGCCAGGCCCGCTCTTCTAAAGCAGTAAGCTCACTACAACAAGCGCATCGAGTCGAAGATGACAAAGCCGCGGCTAGCGGCTTTCGGTTGTCCACTTCTTCCTCCTCCTCTTTTATCGCTTGTCTAACCGCACTCGCAGAAGGTAAAGGAAAAGAAAAAGTAGAAGTAGAAGTAGAAGTAGGAAGAGGAATTCCTCCACTATGAGGTGGTGGATGATCTCCTGCAACTATGGCATCTTCGCGATCGTGTTGCTCTCCGCCTTCGTCGTTCTCAACTGGAGTGAAAAATGCCGTGCAATAATGCCTTTTTTGATAGTGTTCGATAAATTGCCCTACAAGATGGTCGAGCAAGCGGGAATAGTCCTCGGACTCTTCGGGCTCGACCACGAGAGTAAAAGGGACAAGATCCCGCACAAGCGTCGCCATTGTACTGCGTGTTTGATCATAGCGGCCTTTGGACGGAATGTAAATCGGGCAATGCGGATAAACGCCCTCATCGGGGTGGGTGACTTCAGGAGAAGCCAACGAATTAGACGACTCTTGAGTAGACTCAATAGAAAAAGGCGAGGACGCATCTCTACTACCGTCACCCTCCCCATCTTTTGCGAGGGCAGATGCTGTGGACATCGATAATGGCCCCTGTATGCTCAGTAAAGCGGTCTGTCCCACATTCATCCTTTCCTCAATAGGGTGTTCGAATTGATTTGAAAAAGTGTTCATCTATATGTTTGTTTATTCGAGTCTTTTCTTTCATCTAATGTTTCCACATTCTAAGTATGTCCCCCTCCAAAAAAAAAGAAGGAGTTTCTCTTATTGTAAAAAAAAAGCCTAGTGGTTTCCTTTTCTCGTCTTTGGAACTTTGATGCTGTATCCTAAATTCAAACATCGAACAAGATGAGGGGGAAAGGGGGCAAAAAAAGATAACTTGGAGGACACAATCAAGCGAGGGGGGGTGGGAAAAGCAAAATCGCGCATGCAAAACGATAAATCCTTTCTTAATAAAATATATTTATAAACAAATGGTCCCAAAGGGGAAAGGAACTTCACATCTAAGAAAGTTCCCGTAATGGAGAGGCGTCTACCCTTCTATCACATACCCAATAGCTTAAATCCAGTGTGGGATGTAGGGGTAATGGTAATATTACAAAGTTGTTTTTGCTCCCATAGAAGCGGAATAAAATCTACGCAGGGTGTCGTCGGTGGGGCTAAACCAGGAGATGCGGTCTTGAAAACTGAATGCAGGTTTTTACGCAGACGAACCCAAGTCACCCCGGCAGGGTGCCGACCCAAAGGATCCTTGCCTTCCCTTTCCTCGCTCGCCGATTGCTTTTGTGCTTTTGCCCCTTTAAAAGAAGTTAAAGGCACGCAGACGGTTTCCCCTTCGTCTAAAACGCCATTGTGCGAACTTAACCACGTCCGCTCGTCTTGCGGGGTCGAATACAACATGTTCACTCTATCGAAAAGAATAGGCCAAGACGCTGCCAAAGTCTCACCCACCGCGTTCCACTCATCATCCCGGGGATTAGCTTCTACTTTGAAGCTTTGTTGATGACTTTTTCTAGGTAAATACATGCAGAAGATTGGCTTGTGGGGGACTTCATTCGACCTCTTGAGCGCCTTCTCCACGGCGAGAATTGTCTGGTACTTTTCTACGACGCGGTGTGGACGCAAACGGATGCCCTGCTCTCCACTATCAAGAGAAGACGGCATTGCTGCCGGTATGGGTTCAAACACGACCGTAATTAAGTCCTTTACGTGCACGATCCTTTTATTATATGAGGGCGAGTCCTTTGCCAAAGCGCACCGCCTTTTGCACCCTGCACGACGCTCAGAGACTTTGTTCATGTACAAGGTGCAAAAAATGGACAAACTTACTAAAGTAGGGGATTGATACGCTCTAAAAGGAAGAAGAGAGGGGGAGAGGAAAGAGGCCTGGTCAAAAAAGAAAAGAGAAGACAGCTTTGGGTGCTCACCATTTCACGTTCTTCAAATATATATATATAATTTGATATGACACGCATGCCTTTCTGTTTAAAGGAAGGTAAATTCACACGAAGGGCGTGGTTTTCGTCGAAACTATTCACAAAGTACAACTCGATGGCTCGTAGGCTTTGTAGATAAGAAAAGCCGACACCTGAGATCCTGACAACGTTACTTTTGTCATACTCCAACACAAGTAGCCTTTTTGAGCGCGTCAAACCTCACACAGCCTCCCCACCCCTGATTTATACTCTAATCTAACAAGAATTTATGGTGCACTACACGTGGGAAGCGCAGATTCTTGCTGCTGCTATCATGACAGGGAAACCACAATCAACCCAGTCACTTCAAATAAATATATTGATGTGTATTTGTTTGTCTAGTTATCTAGAGTATCGAAAAGGAAAAAAATGAACGCCTATAGTCCAAGAGAGTTATTGGTAGCGTCATTGGAAGAAAATGGCACGCTAAGTCATAGAAACAGCAACGCTGTTCATTTTTGTTTTAACCTTTGTTAGATACCCATATAAGAAAGGTGAAGCATAAAAAGAGATTAACACGAAGAAAAAAACGGAAACAAACATCTCAACATATTAAAAGAATTTTCATTCAATGCTTTTTTTCCAAAAGTATGAGAAAAAAAAGACCTGTGATGTAGTTATCTCAAAAAAGAAAAAAGAAATTAATCTCATAACCTATTTCGTTTCAGAATTGTTACTCCTAATTTTCCCACATACCCAAAGAAAGGAAAGAAAGCTTAAAGGCAACGTGCTGTACAAATATATATACATATATCTACTCCATATGCTATCTAGAATCAGCTAAATTTAATTTAGACGTTCCCTCGATTACTCTTTATGATAAAAGAATCTTTTACTTTATATAGATATAACATAAAGATTCGAATTACATTTATATAGTTAGAAAAATGCATGTGGGGGATGGGGAGCAATTATCGCAATTATAATAGTAAGCAGCATCATGTTCATATGCCTAGAATATGCAACCGTGTAAGTACGAACAAGCTGTATGTAATGTATAAAATGATGCGATTCTCATATCCTCATATTAATAAGAAGGTTCTTTTCTGGCATTAAAGTGTCTAAACTGCTTTTTTCCCCTTTTATAAGAATTAGAAATAGTGAACTCATTTTAACCAAGGGAGGGGGGGGGGGGGTGAATACAGATAAAAAAACAGAGTTGAAGTTCCTTTCGTGTCGAACTGTAAACATCATATGGAACGGAGAAATAAATTTTAGTTATTTGAATTTTGTGACAATCTACTAGCTTTACAGCATTTACGATGACTGAGACTAATTCAAACAACAAGAAAAATGAGACTTCTGATCGAAAACGTAAGAAATATCAAAAATAAATGCTTTAACACGCTTGCAAACTGTGTGAGCAGCAGCCAAATATGTAAAAAAAATATATGAGTTCATGAAAATAATATCCTAAGTTGCGTATAAACACTGCATAGTTTTATTTTGAAACTTTCTTCAATGATGTTACCACATCGAACATATTTTCCACACAAACTCTAAAGAACTATAAGATATGAAGAAAAGCAGAAAGATTAATCCATCTTTGTCTATATTTTAAGTGGTAACAATCAGGAAAAGGCGTATAACCTCTTATTGATCCCTAAAAATTTACTCCCCCCTCGGACGAACGAACAAACAAAAAAAGAAATGGACTAAAGGTAATAAAAAAAGATACGATCCGAATGAAAACAAGAAGCAAAAGAGTGTGAGAAAATGGAGCTAAAAACAGGAAAAATATTCTTTCCTATCTTTCGAATTGTTTTCTATAGCTATTAAATTTAACCTTCATTCAATTTAATCGCTTCAAATTACTTTTTTTTAGATTGTGAGACAATAAAAAATCGTGTTCAACAGCATTTTAAGACATCGAAATCCAATCCTTTGAAAATAGATACCTTAAAGAAATTACAATTATAGACGAGAGAATTAAACTAAAAAGCTCTTAGTCAAGTGAAAATAAAAATATAACATTTTAAAAGAAACTATGAAGGGGACAGTTATATCTAAAAATGTGTCCTTACAGATATAAACTTAGGCGCTATGCGCCACAAAGAGATCCCTTCAGATTATAGATTTCTTCTATGGTTAAAACTTCTTGTGGCGTTCGCAGAACAGGATAATGCGATTCACCGCCTCATTGAGTATGTGTGTCGGGCGCGATATGGTCGCACGAACAAACCCGGCAGACCCGAAAATTTCTCCTGGAACGACCTGCACATTCTCTTCATCAAGTAATTTCTCGTAAAACTCCATGTCGGAGGCAATGTCTTTGAAATAGTCGAAATTGATAGTCAACATGATGAACATCGCAGCGGAGGGTTTGGTAAAAGAGATACCAATGTCGTGCTCCAGGAGCCGCCCGTACACTTTGAACCCATCGCAGAGGACTTTAGCGATCTGCTCCTTGCGCCCCTTCGGCTTCCTGAGCAGCTCACGCCCGACTGCGACCTGGCAAATGGAGCAAGGGCCACAAATCATCTGCGCGAGCCGATCCACACCGTCCAGCCATCCCCGCGCGACCCCTTCCGTATCTATTAAGACCACCCAGCCAATTCTCCAGCCAGGACACATATACCATTTCGAGGCCCCTGATAACACTACTCGCGGCACCGTCGTGTCCATATCCGCGACAGACGTGAACAGCTCCCCTTCGAAGATCATCTCGCCGTAGATTTCGTCCGAAAGCAGTCCGAGCTTATGTTTTTCGCAGAACGTTATAATATCCTCCAAGTGTGAGCGAGGGTAATTGCTCCCGCAGGATTTGATGGGTTGATAACAACCATCATCCGCGTGTTCGGCGTCACAAGGCGGTCCATCGCGTGCAAATCACACTGCCATCCCCGACGAGGGTCGAGGTGGTAGTACTCGCAAGTCACCCGATAACGCTCACAGACGGTTTGGTAATGCGGAAAAGACGGCTCCGGGACGAGAATGGCATCGCCAGGATTGCAAAGCCCCGCAATGGTAAGCTCGATGCCATGGGATACGCCGGAGGTGATGATGACTTGGTTCCAATTGATCGCGGCCTTGCGGGACGGGGTGTGGCAAAAACCCCGACAGTACTCCGCGATGGCCTGCCGTGACTCTGGATAACCCAGCACAGGCGGGTAGCCGTTGTATTTGTCACTTCGAATGATCTCAATAAGTTCCTCCTTTAGAGAATCTGGGGGGTGAGATTGCCATCAACCGTCGGGTCCCCGATGGAGAGCTTAATAATCGGCTTTGTGCTGGTGGATGGCTTCATCTTATCCGCCAGTTCGTTGAGGGTTTGGACAACTCGAAGGGCATCCTTCGAGGCTTCAAATTCGTGAAATCGGCTTGAATTATTGCAAGAACCAGGCGATTCCGAGTGTTTCCCGACGTTGAGAAATGAAACTGCTTTGTAAGCCATACTGGATACACACTCGCTTTCTCTGAATTGGTTACGTCCCTTTCGTAGGAAAAAATATAATAGAAATATGAAATCTAAAGCTGATAAGAGAATATAGAAGAAAATCAGGGAAAAAATATATAGGAAGTGTGAATAAAAAAAAAAAATCAATCATAGAATAAAAAAAGGTACAAAAATATATGCAACAACATTTATTATTCTAAGAATAGAGAATATGTAAAAGGAAAAATTACCCCATGCCCCACCCTACACATCACCCCCAAACCCTACACCTCACCCCTCCGTGGAAGCTGTCAGTGTTACTATCTAACGATTCACGTTCAGTAGCTCATCAACGTGGCGGCAGCAGCCGTCGTTCAGTTTTCCCGAGTTACATTTTGTCGAAAGTATTGTCATCCTCGCTTCCAGGAACAGAGGGGGAAAAAAGGGGTGGCATGAAGTCAGGTGGAAGAAAAGGGTCAAGGAAAAGGTGCCAGCGCGCAAAGCCGCCCAAACGCCCCCATGCCAGTCTCTCGGATCGTGTGTCGAACCGCGATGCGCGGATGGCAAACACCGCGCGCAGCCTGCCACGTTCCCCCCACCCCCCCCTTTCTCCCTCTTCCCTCCCCTGCACCACCGGGTCGCGTCTCTATCAGTGCCGTGTGTAAAGTCAATGCATCACCTGTTGTTCAGACTCGTCTTCCAATAACATTGTTCAATAATGTCTTAGCAACCTCATCATAGACCGCGCTCCAGCCCGGCACCAGCACATGCCCCCCCAACATACCCACCCACACACAATCATCAACAAGGGAGTGGCAGGGCACAGGGGCCTGGCCCCGGCCCGCCACGTGTCTCCCCTCAGAGGCCCTCAGCTGTTCTTTCTCGATGTCATACAGTTTTCTCTTCGCTTTATCACTCAATCGGGTGGGTGCTGTGCACCCTTCAGTGTGTCGCGATGCGAGTCGAAAAGACATCATCAGCCTCTCTCTCTCCCTCCACTCCCCCCCTCCCGTTCTCTCGCACATCACCCGACCACGCACGCATTCGTGTCTCGCGCGACGCGGCTTGAAAATGAGTGCTTTTCCGCGCACAACAATCCCTCCCCACCCTACACCTCACCCCTCCGTGGAAGCTGTCAGTGTTACTATCTAACGATTCACGTTCAGTAGCTCATCAACGTGGCGGCAGCAGCCGTCGTTCAGTTTTCCCGAGTTACATTTTGTCGAAAGTATTGTCATCCTCGCTTCCAGGAACAGAGGGGAAAAAAGGGGTGGCATGAAGTCAGGTGGAAGAAAAGGGTCAAGGAAAAGGTGCCAGCGCGCAAAGCCGCCCAAACGCCCCCATGCCAGTCTCTCGGATCGTGTGTCGAACCGCGATGCGCGGATGGCAAACACCGCGCGCAGCCTGCCACGTTCCTTCCCCCCCCACCCCCCATTCTCCCTCCTCCCTCCCCTGCACCACCGGGTCGCGTCTCTATCAGTGCCGTGTGTAAAGTCAATGCATCACCTGTTGTTCAGACTCGTCTTCCAATAACATTGTTCAATAATGTCTTAGCAACCTCATCATAGACCGCGCTCCAGCCCGGCACCAGCACATGCCCCCCCAACATACCCACACACACACAATCATCAACAAGGGAGTGGCAGGGCACAGGGGCCTGGCCCCGGCCCGCCACGTGTCTCCCCTCAGAGGCCCTCAGCTGTTCTTTCTCGATGTCATACAGTTTTCTCTTCGCTTTATCACTCAATCGGGTGGGTGCTGTGCACCCTTCAGTGTGTCGCGATGCGAGTCGAAAAGACATCATCAGCCTCTCTCTCTCCTCCACTCCCACCCCTCCCGTTCTCTCGCACATCACCCGACCACGCACGCATTCGTGTCTCGCGCGACGCGGCTTGAAAATGAGTGCTTTTCCGCGCACAACAATCCCTCCCCACCCTACACCTCACCCCTCCGTGGAAGCTGTCAGTGTTACTATCTAACGATTCACGTTCAGTAGCTCATCAACGTGGCGGCAGCAGCCGTCGTTCAGTTTTCCCGAGTTACATTTTGTCGAAAGTATTGTCATCCTCGCTTCCAGGAACAGAGGGAAAAAAAGGGGTGGCATGAAGTCAGGTGGAAGAAAAGGGTCAAGGAAAAGGTGCCAGCGCGCAAAGCCGCCCAAACGCCCCCATGCCAGTCTCTCGGATCGTGTGTCGAACCGCGATGCGCGGATGGCAAACACCGCGCGCAGCCTGCCACGTTCCTTCCCCCACCCCCCCTTTCTCCCTCCTCCCCCCCCTGCACCACCGGGTCGCGTCTCTATCAGTGCCGTGTGTAAAGTCAATGCATCACCTGTTGTTCAGACTCGTCTTCCAATAACATTGTTCAATAATGTCTTAGCAACCTCATCATAGACCGCGCTCCAGCCCGGCACCAGCACATGCCCCCCAACATACCCACACACACACAATCATCAACAAGGGAGTGGCAGGGCACAGGGGCCTGGCCCCGGCCCGCCACGTGTCTCCCCTCAGAGGCCCTCAGCTGTTCTTTCTCGATGTCATACAGTTTTCTCTTCGCTTTATCACTCAATCGGGTGGGTGCTGTGCACCCTTCAGTGTGTCGCGATGCGAGTCGAAAAGACATCATCAGCCTCTCTCTCTCCTCCACTCCCACCCCTCCCGTTCTCTCGCACATCACCCGACCACGCACGCATTCGTGTCTCGCGCGACGCGGCTTGAAAATGAGTGCTTTTCCGCGCACAACAATCCCTCCCCACCCTACACCTCACCCCTCCGTGGAAGCTGTCAGTGTTACTATCTAACGATTCACGTTCAGTAGCTCATCAACGTGGCGGCAGCAGCCGTCGTTCAGTTTTCCCGAGTTACATTTTGTCGAAAGTATTGTCATCCTCGCTTCCAGGAACAGAGGGGAAAAAAGGGGTGGCATGAAGTCAGGTGGAAGAAAAGGGTCAAGGAAAAGGTGCCAGCGCGCAAAGCCGCCCAAACGCCCCCATGCCAGTCTCTCGGATCGTGTGTCGAACCGCGATGCGCGGATGGCAAACACCGCGCGCAGCCTGCCACGTTCCTTCCCCCCACCCCCCCTTTCTCCCTCTTCCCTCCCCTGCACCACCGGGTCGCGTCTCTATCAGTGCCGTGTGTAAAGTCAATGCATCACCTGTTGTTCAGACTCGTCTTCCAATAACATTGTTCAATAATGTCTTAGCAACCTCATCATAGACCGCGCTCCAGCCCGGCACCAGCACATGCCCCCCAACATACCCACACACACACAATCATCAACAAGGGAGTGGCAGGGCACAGGGGCCTGGCCCCGGCCCGCCACGTGTCTCCCCTCAGAGGCCCTCAGCTGTTCTTTCTCGATGTCATACAGTTTTCTCTTCGCTTTATCACTCAATCGGGTGGGTGCTGTGCACCCTTCAGTGTGTCGCGATGCGAGTCGAAAAAGACATCATCAGCCTCTCTCTCTCCTCCACTCCCACCCCTCCCGTTCTCTCGCACATCACCCGACCACGCACGCATTCGTGTCTCGCGCGACGCGGCTCGAAAATGAGTGCTTTTCCGCGCACAACAATCCCTCCCCACCCTACACCTCACCCCTCCGTGGAAGCTGTCAGTGTTACTATCTAACGATTCACGTTCAGTAGCTCATCAACGTGGCGGCAGCAGCCGTCGTTCAGTTTTCCCGAGTTACATTTTGTCGAAAGTATTGTCATCCTCGCTTCCAGGAACAGAGGGAAAAAAGGGGTGGCATGAAGTCAGGTGGAAGAAAAGGGTCAAGGAAAAGGTGCCAGCGCGCAAAGCCGCCCAAACGCCCCCATGCCAGTCTCTCGGATCGTGTGTCGAACCGCGATGCGCGGATGGCAAACACCGCGCGCCCCCAGCCTGCCACGTTCCCTCCCCCTGCACCACCGGGTCGCGTCTCTATCAGTGCCGTGTGTAAAGTCAATGCATCACCTGTTGTTCAGACTCGTCTTCCAATAACATTGTTCAATAATGTCTTAGCAACCTCATCATAGACCGCGCTCCAGCCCGGCACCAGCACATGCCCCCCAACATACCCACACACACACAATCATCAACAAGGGAGTGGCAGGGCACAGGGGCCTGGCCCCGGCCCGCCACGTGTCTCCCCCTCAGAGGCCCTCAGCTGTTCTTTCTCGATGTCATACAGTTTTCTCTTCGCTTTATCACTCAATCGGGTGGGTGCTGTGCACCCTTCAGTGTGTCGCGATGCGAGTCGAAAAGACATCATCAGCCTCTCTCTCTCTCCTCCCCACTCCCCCCCTCCCGTTCTCTCGCACATCACCCGACCACGCACGCATTCGTGTCTCGCGCGACGCGGCTTGAAAATGAGTGCTTTTTCCGCGCACAACAATCCCTCCCCACCCTACACCTCACCCCTCCGTGGAAGCTGTCAGTGTTACTATCTAACGATTCACGTTCAGTAGCTCATCAACGTGGCGGCAGCAGCCGTCGTTCAGTTTTCCCGAGTTACATTTTGTCGAAAGTATTGTCATCCTCGCTTCCAGGAACAGAGGGAAAAAAAGGGGTGGCATGAAGTCAGGTGGAAGAAAAGGGTCAAGGAAAAGGTGCCAGCGCGCAAAGCCGCCCAAACGCCCCCATGCCAGTCTCTCGGATCGTGTGTCGAACCGCGATGCGCGGATGGCAAACACCGCGCGCAGCCTGCCACGTTCCTTCCCCCCCCCCTCCTCCCTCCCCTGCACCACCGGGTCGCGTCTCTATCAGTGCCGTGTGTAAAGTCAATGCATCACCTGTTGTTCAGACTCGTCTTCCAATAACATTGTTCAATAATGTCTTAGCAACCTCATCATAGACCGCGCTCCAGCCCGGCACCAGCACATGCCCCCCAACATACCCACACACACACAATCATCAACAAGGGAGTGGCAGGGCACAGGGGCCTGGCCCCGGCCCGCCACGTGTCTCCCCCTCAGAGGCCCTCAGCTGTTCTTTCTCGATGTCATACAGTTTTCTCTTCGCTTTATCACTCAATCGGGTGGGTGCTGTGCACCCTTCAGTGTGTCGCGATGCGAGTCGAAAAGACATCATCAGCCTCTCTCTCTCCCTCCACTCCCCCCCCTCCCGTTCTCTCGCACATCACCCGACCACGCACGCATTCGTGTCTCGCGCGACGCGGCTTGAAAATGAGTGCTTTTCCGCGCACAACAATCCCTCCCCACCCCTACACCTCACCCCTCCGTGGAAGCTGTCAGTGTTACTATCTAACGATTCACGTTCAGTAGCTCATCAACGTGGCGGCAGCAGCCGTCGTTCAGTTTTCCCGAGTTACATTTTGTCGAAAGTATTGTCATCCTCGCTTCCAGGAACAGAGGGGAAAAAAAGGGGTGGCATGAAGTCAGGTGGAAGAAAAGGGTCAAGGAAAAGGTGCCAGCGCGCAAAGCCGCCCAAACGCCCCCATGCCAGTCTCTCGGATCGTGTGTCGAACCGCGATGCGCGGATGGCAAACACCGCGCGCAGCCTGCCACGTTCCTTCCCCTGCACCACCGGGTCGCGTCTCTATCAGTGCCGTGTGTAAAGTCAATGCATCACCTGTTGTTCAGACTCGTCTTCCAATAACATTGTTCAATAATGTCTTAGCAACCTCATCATAGACCGCGCTCCAGCCCGGCACCAGCACATGCCCCCCAACATACCCACACACACACACTTATGGGTGCATTGTTACATAAAAATATTTGATCATGAAAAAGGAAATAACGTTGTGTCTCAAACTGTTATTTTGTTATTCTTCAAGAAAAAATAATCTCAAGTGTCATTTGTATTGTTATTATTATTTTTATTATTATTGCGTGTGTGTGTTTATGTGTGTCTGTCCTCCTTTAAACTTTAAATGCGAGCTAAGCTTTTCCTATAGAGTAGTTACAAAATTTGAGACAAAAATCAAGGGGGGGAGGGGGCGGGGGAAAAAGGATGATTTCGACTGTTTGAATGATAATCTCATGGGCATTTAAAGTCATGAAAAAATCGCCCTTCACATACCTTGAATGGTAAAAATCGCAATGATGATTGATGTATGCTTGCTTCTGCATATTGTTTTTCGTATAGTGTTATCTACTATGTTGATTTCATGCTCCACAACGCAAAGACCTTTTTCATCGCGCGTGAGAACTTCTAGTTTACAGATGAAGTTCTTATTCCAATGAAAAATTCAGAAAGAGAAAACCTCCCCTATGCATCTCGAAAAAAAAAAAAAAAACGACACGCCTCGAAAAGGGAAAAATGAAAACTATACATTTTAGAGAAAAAAAAACGATGTTTTTTTTTTTTTCTCGTTTTCTTTACCTTCTTTCGACCTACTAACTGACCCTACGTTTTCGCCAAAAACGTTTGCCATGGAAATGGCAAGACCATCAGCGCCACGGCACGCAGAAACGACAGCCAACTTCGTCGTCCGCCATAGCTTTCCTCACGACGGGCAATCGCATACAAAGCGGCATCGACTTCCGCATTTAGGGCTTTCATCGCCCCTGTTGCACCTTCTGACGGGATTGCTTTATTGTCATACGAAGCAGAAGACGAAGGGAAACCTTGAGGCGAAAAATTGCCCTCTGCCGATCCACCACCCGCCTGCTTTTCCGCGCGTGCGCAATCTTCCTGCCAAGCCGGAAGAAACACCAGCGTGGTATCCACGCGTCCCCCTCCGCGATGGTGTTTTTGTTCGTTTCGAAGCCACGCGCGAAGGCTATAATGCGCCCCCACCGCGCCCCATTGCGAGGCCGCGTAATCCGGGCTCCCCCCCTCCACCATCCCCACCCCAGGGGACGTCAGCAGGCTGACGAATTGCCCCCCCTCCCGACGCCGCAGCATAGCTGGACAAAACAGCCTTGCGAGCAGCAGAGGCACGACGGTGTTCGCGAGCACGCACCCGCCCACGACGTCGGGCGCGCGTGTGGAGAAGATCGGCGTGGGAATCACCTGGGCCGCGTTGAGGATGACATCCACCGCCCCCTCCACCTCCCCCGCCGCGCGTAGGACGGCGGCCGCGGAGGAGAAATTCACCATCGTCGTCGTGAAAGACGGACGACCAACTCCTCGAGAGCGGGACGCCGCACGGTCGTTGGGGGGATCCCCGCCAGAGGCGCCCTCGGGGCCCAACGCCAGCACGTCCTCCTTTAGACGCGCGAGGGTTTGCAGGTTGGAGTCCCACGCGATGATGTGCGCGCCCTGCGCGTGAAGACGATGGCAAAGCCGCGTCCCTAACCTCGAAGAGGCCCCTGTGATCAAAAAAGTCTTCCCGGCGAAATCGTGAACACGATAAATTAGCAGGCGATACAAAGACCACGAAAACCACAAAACCAAACAAATAAAGCTGAATAAAATCATTTCTAAGTGTAGAACATATATATATATATATATTATATATTTATATCTATCAAATATGATAACTTAAATGTACGATGATACGGAACAATATATATATATATATATATTCTGAAGGGGTGAAAAGGAAAATAATAATAAAAAATGGGAGCAGATTCGCGTACACGGATCCTCCAAATTCAGGGGGAAAAAAAATGCATTGGAATGAAGCTTTTTTTTCCCGTGCTTGATTGCATATCCAGTATCCGCGTTGCAGTGGGCCTCCAACGAGCGTTTTGAAAAAGAAAAAAAAACGTCCAAGCACATTCATTTATTTATTCCCCTCCCCTTCTTTTTTCTTCCTCCTATCCTTTCGTCAAATTCATACGGCGAATGTAATCTCTTGACAATAAATCAGCCGTTCGGATTGGCTCTGGAATGCGACATTTGCACATTTTTAGCACCAATCCAAGCGACATCGCGTAGCCGATGTCATTTCCAGGGAAATAAAAATACATCGCTTGGCGCTATTGCTTGTTTGTACAGCATATCCAACAAGCTCGACTTTATCTAAAGTCGAAGAAGTAAAAAAGGGGAACTTTGGATAAGAATAGGATGAATGGGTGGTAGAAATCGACCATGTCCCTTATTCACCACCGATGAGGAGAAGGAAGTAGGGATTTTTTTCTTTTGGGGATTTGTATTGCCCTCACTTGGGGGATTTTCCTTCAATGGTGCTCCTCTCACCACAGAGCAAAAGTAGCCGTGCACATCTTCGCGAGAAATCCCTCCGATCGAGAGCATTTTTTTACTACATCCGATTGTGGGAATGTTAAGTAAAAACCCCCCACATGAGAAGCTAATCCACAGCGTCGTGGGTGATTTACACCACAGCCATCCACCAACAAAAGCTGCGGCATCCAACTTTTTTCTTCTAGAATTGCTCGCACGCGATGAAACAATTCGATTATCGGTTGGGCCTCTCGAAAGGCTAAAAAGGTGGAAATATACGGCTCCTTCAGCTCACAGGGGTGTATAAACTTTTCAAGAAGATCTAAAGACGGAAAGTCGTGAATAGAAAGACAGACCACCCCATAAGACGTGCCCGCAATCAGGGAGATATCCACCCCACCTACAACTCTTAAAGGAGAAAGTGAAGAAAAGGATGGAAATCGTCCAATAGGAGTTTGACCTTTGGAGCATGCTTCGTCTTTTTTTAGTATTCTTTTCCTTTCCCATTCCTGTTGTTGTTTAACATCCCATGCGATTTGCTCCGTAAGGATCCCATGCGCGAAGTGATAATATGCTTTACTGGACAATACCTCCACGTTAAGCGAGGTGTTCTGCGACTTCATAAATTCATTGGCCAGTAATTCCGTTGGAATGAGAAAACGCCGATGAACAAACGCGGAATCGAATTCCCCCGCCTTTCGCGGCCTCCAAAGCTCTGTTGATAATAATTCGCCAGAAGTGGTAGAGGCAAACATCGGTGGTGGACAATATGGCTCCGTCCTCGGCACGCGAACACGCCCGGCAAGTTCCTGTTGACGGTGAACCCACGCGACGTATTTCGCGTTTTCGAAAAGATGATCATTTGCCTCCTCCTTCTCATCGTTTACGTCATCATCATTTTGCATAAATTTTCTTCAATGAGAAGTTGTCTATATATATGTATATATATATATATATAGGCTTCCTTTCTATAGATAAAAATAAGGGAGAGAAAAAAGAACAACAAGGAAGAGAGGAGTGTTTTTTTCTTTAAAAAAAAAAAAAAGCTGATCCACTTGAGATCCAGCAGGTCTTTAATTGATAGCCTTCCTTCTTTTATAGGAAGAAAAAAAAAATAACACCCCTGATAACACATTTCGCTTTCTAAGGAATACATAAGCGTGTGAGGAAATAAAGGAACGAAACAAAAATTTTTTTACTCCCCGCGCTCTCTTTCTCTCAGCTAGGTATGATCCGTAGTTTAAAAAGAAAAAAAATAATAATTGGGAATAAAAGAAACGATAGGCACTTTTACTTACAAAAAGTGAAGGTCATTGAGCGCGAAAAGAAAAAAAAGAATATAAAGAGGCGTGTGAGTGTGTGGGTGGGTTTGACTGCCTTTTTTTGCCGTTGATTTTCCTTTAACAGCCCACTTTCTAAATGCATTCTTCCCAGAAGCGGAAGATGGATGGAAAAAGCTTCCACAAATATATATATATATATATATATATGTGTGTGTGTGTGAACAAACAGAGAGCAACAACAAGCAACAACAAACACAAGGAAAAGGGGGCGAAAAAGGGAGAAAAAAAAACCCTTTCTTCCCCCGTTTTCAGCTCCCTCCTTCCCTTCCCTTCCCCCTTCCCCCTTTCCCCTTTCCCCCCCCTTTTTTTTGGGGGCTTTTTACACCCTTTTTAATCCCCAATGTGGGGTTTGAAAATCCCATTCGCTTTGTCGAGGTCGAGGAATAAAGGTTATGGAACTTCTTTTTCATCCCTTTGGTTGACATGAGGCCCGGGACGGTGGGATTTTTCACCGAATGCCCCACCTTTGCGTTGTACATCGGGGCATCGCGATGGCGATAGCGAGGGTCGCTGTCCTCGGTGGTGTAGTATTGGGTTTGCTGTTTCCGCTCCGCGGTTGCCCCGCCGGCGCGGCGTCGTTGCTCGTGCAGCTCCTCGAGTCCTTTAAAGTATTGTCGAATGTGGTCCATTTGGGCCCAATTATACGCGAAATGCTCCATGGTGTGCTTGGTCGAGTACGTTAAAGGGTCGTAGTTCTCCTGATAGGCCCTCGGGCGAAAGCGCTGGGAGCGAAACCAAAAGGGGTTGCCAAATCGAGGATAAAGTCCGATGCGAATCGCCTGTGCCTTCGCCACGCGAAGCTTCACCACCGCCTCCGGGTTTAAGGGGAGAATATCCTGCGGGTAGAAGTGGCCTGTTCGCGTTAAAAATCGCGAAATCGTCGCGGGGTTTTTGTAGTTTAATTTCATATAAACCTCCGGCGAGGGGCGTTGAAAGCCCTGAGGGTCCTTCTCCTCGATCGAAAACGGCCCCGCATGGCGAAATTGCTGAAGGGCGACGTCCCCCACCGTGTCCCCCATTCGCCATCGCGTAAGGTTCGCGAAGAGGCCCTCGTCGGGAAAGCGGTGGTAATGCAGGGGGACCTGTTCCCCAAAAAGCCAGCCCTCTCGCCCGCGTTTTCGCCCACGATAGGCCGGACGCTCCGGGGGCTCGCTGTGGTAGGGTTTGCTGTCTTCTTTGGTGAGCAAATGAAGATACTCCGTCCAGGGTTGACGACAAACCGCAAATTGCGCAAGCGCCTTGGCGTAGAACGGCGCACTAGACGATAGCTTGGCTGCTGTTGTGGAAGAGGCGGATGAAAAGCGATGCATGATGCTTTTTTTCTCAATAGATGTCTAATGATTATAACTGTTATTATGATGATGATTCAGATTTTTATTGATTGATTGATTTATTTAGTTGTGTACTGGAAAGGGTGATGAGAAGGAACAAAAAACAAAAAAAAGAAAGAAAGAAAGAAAGAAAGAAAGAAGTGCATTCAACCCCAATTTTTTTTTCTTGTTATTCTTCTTTTTCTTCCCATTCAAAGGTCCCCAAGCGTCCAGATGCTAAGCATATGGAACATGAAGAAGGGGGAAGAGAAGAGGGGGTTCAAAAAAAAAGAGAGCACCACGAACTTATCCGATACGGATGGGATATATAGAGATATATATAGATAGATAGATACATATTTTTCTTCGCAAAGGGGCAAGCATATAGAATGGAACATCATCATCATCATCTTAATTATTTTTTTCCCTACAATTGGTGAAAAGCACATACACAAACAGATGCCTTTTTTTGGTTTGAGGAAAAAAGGGCGAAAAAAAGCAAAAGCAAAAAATGAAATAATCCTCATCCTCATCATGTGAGGTCCGCTTTTCTCTCAGATCCTTCTTCCCCCAAAAGAAGAGAGGCTTTCTCTTTTTTTTCTTTCCGCCTCCTCCTCCTCCTCTTCTTCTTCGTCGTCGTCGTCGTCGTCGTTGTCGTCGTCTTCTTCTCCTTTTTTCTTCGCCACTTGCTTAAGTCCTTTCCTTTGATGTTCGATTGCTTTGCCATGCACGACGTCGTTTCGATGGAGCGCATAAAACCGCCCAAGCATCTCGGAGGTGAGCGCCACCCCTTCCTTTTTTCGTGGACGGGGGCGGCTGAATCTTTGCACCATCGCGGAGCCGGTTTCGCGGTGCTGTCGCGCGAACGCCGCCCGCGCCTTTCCCTCGGCCGTCGTCGCGGAGCGCAATAAAAAAAACGCGGCACTTAACCCCGCGGGCCCGATGGCATACCAAAGATAAATCGACCCCAGGGATCCCACGAGACGCCCGCCCCCGCGCCCTTCGCTAAGCGGCGGCCTTGGCGGTTCCCCGCCGGCGGCCCCCCAGAGGCCCGCCAGCCCCCCGCGCGAGGGGCGCGTCGTCGGGGCGGGCGCGCGAACCTCCCAGGCCCACCACCGCCGCAGGAGATGGCAAAACGCGGCGAACCCGACGGTGTTCGCGCGCAGCATCGCGGCTAATAAAACCCCCGCGAGGAGGACTTTGAGCCCCCCCAAAACCGCCCCCGCCCGCGCGTGTGGTGAAGCACGGCGTCGCTGAGGACGCGTCGGGCGCGCTCGGCCCGCACGATGGCCTCCTCCCGGCGGAGACGACGATAGGCCCTCGCCACGGCGGCCCCTCGCCCCAACGCCCGAACGGCATACCGAAGTAATCCCCAACAAAGCCAAAGCAGCCCGCTCAACCACCCCACGGTGAGCAACCATTGGCTGAAAAAGGCCGAACGCCACGACCCCGTCGCGTGCGCGCGCGACGGGGGAAGGTAACGGTTCAGCCGTTCTTGGGCGTAGGCCAGCGCGGCACGCTCGGCCTGACAGCTTTCCGCCGCCAGGGCGCTTTTTAAAAAGGCGATTCGACGACGAAGCTCGCCCTCGGCCTCCTCAAAGCTCAAATCGGTCATGTCGGGCAATAAAATGGGAATAAAATGAATAAGAAATGTCTGTTCAAAAGCCTCGCATACCCGTCCGCGTCCCCTTTGGGCCTACTCGCTTTTCATGCAAATGATGAATAGACTAATCTATTCCACTCACCCCCATATAAAAGAAGCAAAAAAAAAAAAAAATAATAATAAGAAGAATAGATTTATAAACGAAAAAAAAAAAAAACGGGAAAAAGAAGATGGATTTTTCATTTATTTAGTTATGTGGGTTCACCCCCTCCCTTCCCTTCCCGACATGACCTCGTAGGTTAGTGGGGACACATCCCTCCTCCCCACCCACCCTCAAAAAAAAATTACAATAATTCTTGACTTCGGACATATATTCGTCATATTCTTCTTTTGTTGTTTGTTTGTTTGTTTGTTTTCACATGGATCTAGTGATAGCTTTTCTAAACTCCCTTCTTATCCATCATATAGATATATATCTATATATCTATATGATAATCAGAGCATGCTCAGGGAGGTTATTTTAATTACACACACACACACACACACACACACAACCAAAAAAAAAAAAATGATAATCATAATAATAGTCATAGTATTTCCTTTTTTATATTTTTGGAAAAAAAAAGTAGCAAAAGAATATCGAAATAATTACTAATACATATACAGCAATATTTCCCCAAGGGAAGGGGTGGTCTATTGAGCTCATCTAAAACTCCTATATAGGATGGTCCTATTAGCCGACAACAATACTGCCTGCGTGTAATGTGTTAAGAAGAAAAGGAAGGGGAAGGAAAAGAAAAAGAAAAAAAGGAAGGTAGGGAGGCGAGAGGGGGGGGGAAATACATAAATAAAAACGATTAAAACGTATTTATTATTTTCCCTTCCGTTGTGGTGTTGAAAATTCTCCCCCCTCCTGTTGTTGTTTGGTAATGTTACTTTTCTTTTTCTCTTTTCAGTTTTTAGTGGCTTGAAATCAAATACGCCTTGCTGAGCGAGGAAGAAGAAGAAGAAAAAAAAAAAAACCAAAAAAGAATGGGTCCAATCAGTCCCTTGGCCTGGTCGTTGTCGTCCCCCGAGACCCTCCTGCCCTCCTTCCCCCGTCGTCGTCGTCGTTGTGGTCGGCCAATCGTCGTCGAAGGGCGGCCATCGCAGCCGACAGGGCTGTGAAGTCCCCCCCGCCTCCTTCTTTTTTCCTCCTCGTCTTCGTCGTCTTCGTCTTCGTCTTTTGTCTTCTTTTGGGGTGGTTTGC
>JAHSUH010005247.1:0-32513 GCA_025388415.1 Cynanchum wilfordii
GAATAAACAATCACTTTAATACGAAGTAAATCAGATTGAAATTTATTTAAAACAAACACCAAAAATAAAAACTCTTTTTCTGTAGTGTTGTAGTTAGCTTGAGCAGAATCTAAAGTCCTAGAATCATAAGCTATCACATGAGAGATTTTATCCACTCTTTGTAACAAAATTACACCTAATGCATATTTTGAAGTAGCACACATCAACTCAAAAGGAAGATCCCATTGTGGTGGTTGAATAACATGTGGGGAAGTGAGTCTCTACTTCAACTCATCAAATGCTTCTTTGCAGTGATCATCAAAAATAAAATCAGTCTCTTTCTGCAATAGTCGTGAAAGAGAAAGCGCAATCTTACTGAAATCCTTTGTAAATCTTCCGTAAAAACCTGCATGACCAATAAAAGAACACACATCTCGAACACAAGTAGGTTAGGGTAAAGAGGTAATAACATCAACTTTAGATTTACTAACACGAAATACCATCTTTAGAAATGACATGTCCTAACACAATTCCTTGCTCTACCATAAAATAACATTTTTGAAAATTCAATACTAGATTCTTTTTAAATGCATCTATTCAAAACAACTCCAAGGTTTTCTAAACATTCATCAAAAGAAGTATCATACTTCTATAAAATCATCTATTAATACTTCCATAGAATGTTCTAAATAATCAGAGAAAGATTACTAACCATACATCGTTAAAAAGTACCTAGAGCATTACAAAGTCTAAAGGGTATTCTTCTCTAAGAAAATGTACCAAAAGGACAAGCAAATGTTGTGTTCTCTTAATCCTCAGGAGCTATATAAATTTGAAAGTAACTGTAGAATTCATCTAGAAAACAATTATGTGATTTACTTGCCAACCTTTCTACCATCTTATCGATAAATGGGAAGGGAAAATGATCTTTCCTTTTGTTTGGTTTAAGCTCCTATAATCAATACAACTCTCCAACTATTTTGTATTCTGGTAGGCACAAGTTCATTGTTCTCATTCTTTAATTCATGTCTTTCTAGGAACACTACAAGAAATTTCAGGATTTGCGACGGATTTGGCCGTTGCAAAAAACCCTGTCTCTATTTGCAATGGATCAAAAATTGGTCGCTATTTGCAACGGTCGGGGACCGTCGCTATTTGCGACGGATTTGCAACGGTCAAGAGCCGTCGCTATTTGCGACGGATTTGTGACGGTCAAGGGTCGTCGCTATTTGCAACGGATTTGTGATGGTCAAGGCGGTTGCTATTTGCGATTTCGGTCATGGCTGTCGCTATTTTGCGACCAATTTGCGACAGTCCTAACCGTCGCTATTTGCGACCGATTTACAACAGTCTTGGCAATCGCTATTTTGCTTTTTGACAAATTTTAATAAATTCATTTTTAATTTAATAATTTTATAAAATTATTTATTAAATACCTAAAAATTTATTTAAATATATATAAAAGAAATCCATTTATGTCTAACTAAATTAAAACATAAATAAAACATTTCACATTCTAAAATGTCATTATACTAACAATATATAAATTTCATACAACAAATCATTCTAAAATGTCATTGTACTAATAATACAAAAATTTGCAAACTTCTCTCTAATCCCAAGCAAGATGATTGTAATCTTCTTTGACAAATCTTCTCCCAGTTCCTTCGTATCAATACACTATCATGTTTTTGCCCTTGAAAAGTCAGTGTCTTCAAGAAGCAGTACTGATCAACCTGCACAACCCATTCGCCTGGGCAAAGTGAACGGTAGTATTTTGCAAACTTCTCACACTCAGGAGCATCATCACCCTTAGCAGCAATGCACCTGAGAAATTAGCAAAATAAGGATTAGAGCTTAAATGCAATCGATGGCCAGTACAAGTTAAAAAGTTGCTTAACTCACCTATGGTACTCGGTATAAGTAGAGAAGATCAATATAATCGAATATATAATCACCTAGAAGTATGTTTCTCAAGGACAGTACAGAGAATGGATGAAAATATAGTGAAAGGAAGTAGCTGACCAGCATGTGTCCAAAGCAATACCAATCAATTGACACATATTCAAAACTGCTCATGATTCAGATAAACTTAGAAAAGAAGACTGCATAAGTATGCTGTGGTAACTCTAGTAGTTTCAGGCAACATATCTATCTGCTAAAACCAGAGCTGCACAAACTAACATGCAAAAGGTGTTTGATGATTCAATACATTTCTTGAATCAAATACAATACCTATAACTACTATTGACAACAACCAAAAAGACATTCATCACCTGAAGAGAACCAGAAGGAATATCATAGGAGATTCAAATTAACATTAAAACAGGGAAATTGACCATAATAGCTACTGGAAATTTCATTAAAACAGAGGAATAGTGAACTGAATTTTCTGGAAATAAATTTCAGCAGAGGACATACACTTATACAGCCACTGTATTGCCGGAAACAACAGTTATCAAAGCTATACATATATTCTGCAAGCTTACTGCTACTGAAATTGATACAAAGAACTAAACAAAACCTGCAAGGGCTACTGAGCGAAATATTACAAACAAGCAAATATTCAGCATGCCAATAAGAACTGAACTGGACAAAAATCTCAAATTGAAATGCATTATACAAACTTATATCTATATCTATATACCACTGAAAATTAGAAACAATAAAGGAATAATATATATAGCCAATGTATCTATACATACTAAATGCCATGCAAAGACAAAAAGAACATGCACTACCTACTGGAAATGAAAATGCACTACATATATATCTATTCATAAAGTCAATTACATGCATCCAACCTACACTAAAGTGGAAGATAGCTAAAATGTATATGCAAATCATGTAAGAATCATGCAAATGGAAATTACACTAGAACCATGCAACTATACATACATACCGAAAACTTCAAATTATCCATGCAAAACATGCAAAAAACTATATACAAAAACCATGCAAATCATACACACTACTCAAATAGAAAAGAAATAACTAGCTATCATGCAAAATACCTATATGCCATAAAAGCCAAGCAAAAATACAAGATAAAACAAATCATGCTAATAACTACTGGAACTGAAAAAAAAATTATATATACATTAATATATATACTTATGGCATGAAAAGTTAAATACATGCATGCAAGATACTAAAGTGAAAGATGAATCACAATTATACATATATACACATCATGTAAAGACATGCAAAATAAGACTTCAAAGTTAATGCCTCCAATAAATAAGACTTCTACCATGAATGAGCCAAAATGCTAAGTTGATTGCTAGAAAGCACTAAAATATTACAAAAAGATAGCTGCTGGAGTAAAGCTAGATTGTACCACCATAATGTCTTCAACTATTAACAGTAAAACTAATTGAAGGTCTGCATAAGCTAACCTTGGTCTACAACAAGTTGCAAGAGATGAAACCCTGGAATTGCTCCGAGGTAGTGCACCTTGCGATTCCAGCTCACTTATAATCCCTTGTACAACCTAATATTCATTTTCAAAATCATTTCAATATCAAATCTGTAGTTTGAACTTAAAACAATAAGTTAGCTAGAATTAAATGTGGTAATTATCACCTTTCGAAAATCACGAGATTGCGCAGAATCAAAAATTGGCCAAACCTTATCAAAGTCCTAAAAAAAATCACTCACATAAGGAACTTGTTTATGTAAAAAAAAAAAACAGAGATCGAGAGCAAATGGAATTTAAAATTCAAACATATAACAACAACAACAACAACAACACAGACAAAAAGAGTTAAAAGTACTTTTGCCGATTGAATTGGACCTCTAAGAGACGACAATATGAAGTAGAGAAGCTGTTCTCCTAATTTAGGGTTGGAAGGCCGAAAAGTCCAACTCGAGGAGTACCGTTGTTTGCTCCGACTCCGATGATCGCCGGATCCAACCCTAACAACAAACAGTTAGTGTACATTGCACTCTCCAGCTCTATCTCTCTTGCCCTAGAAGAAGAAGAAGGGAGGAGGAGGGGCGGCGGGTGTGGGGAAAAAGAAAAGAACAGATGCGTGTGGGGGGCAAGGAAAGGATTGAAGGAAAATTATGATATACTACTACTTATATTTTTAATAAAATTTAAGATATACTATTTAAATTTTAATTTAAATCAAATCAAAATACTTGGAAAATTAAATTTATTGGAATTAATAAATAGAGATAATGATAATTATAAACACAATTTTTTAAAAAAAAAAACTAAAAATAAGCATTTTGTCCGAATATTTATTATTTGAATATGAATTGTTGGGTAAATATTAAAAATAGAATAGTAACTTCAAAAAAACTATAGGTTTATATATATATATATATATTTAAATTAATATATATAAGTACTAATAACCTATTTTGTATTACATATATAATTTTAATACTCAAAAATTATAAATAAAGAATGAAAATATATGTTGCATTAAGTAAGAATGGTGTCAACTAATTGATCGTGCATGTCAGTTGGTCTATAACAATTGGTATTATAGTGGATAAATGCACTATGAGAGCTAAAGTTATATCAAATGTATGAGAGATATATCTAGAGACCTCAACATTCGCTCGTTAATGTTGGACTCAGACAAATTATGTTCAGTTGGAATGTGATATGATATATGGTAGATATTATAAGACACTCAAAGTCAATTCGATATATATTTTTGCTATAATAAAGACGATGCTAAGTAATTAATTATATGTCATAGAGGGATATGCTTGTTTTTAAATAACGTGTTAATACTGATGAAGATTATTCCTCTAAATTGTTGTAAGTGGGATGTTTGCTAAGTAAGATTCCGTCAATTTCCCTTTATTTTTATATATATTAAGTTAATATTAAAATAATGTTATATATTAAAATTTCCTCTTCATCATTCTCCCTCAAAATTTCAAACAAATAAAAAATGTTCAAAATTTTCCCGCCAAACTAGAATAAATAGAAATTAAACTTTTCCCTCCAACAATTTTTTTTAAATAAACTAAAACCTCATTTTAAAATTATATTATGTTTGCTATATTATTAGAATATCAAATTATAAATTATATTATCTTTGTTAATAAAATATATCAAATATTTACATCCTATCTTTTCGACTAATGCTATCAATAATCACATTAAAACAATCCAAAATCGATCACAAATTGCGACGGCTTAGGTGGGGTGTCACCAAAAATCGCAAAATTTGCAACGGCTAAAAATCAGTTACAAAATTTGGTGGCAAATTGTGACGACTTAGGCGGCGTCGCAAAATTGGTCGCAAATTTGTTAGTTATATAATTAATTATTTTTTCTTTAGTTCAAGTTATTTTAAGGAATGCTGATGGAAATTATTCTTCTGTAAGTTGTTATAAGTGAGATGTCAACTAATTAGTAAAATTTTATCCATTTGATTTATTCTTTATATTTTTTATATATATATATATATATATATATATATATAAGTATTAAGATAATATTAAACTAATATTATATATTAAATTTTTACATAACTCATTCTCCCTCCAAAGTCCAAATAAATTCAAAATTTTTCAAAATTTTCCTGCCAAAACCAAAATGAATTGAAAACAAAGTTTTCCCTCTTACCTATTTTTAAATAAACTAAAACATCATTTTAAAATTACCCATTTTGAAATAAACTAAAACTCATTATATTTTTAAACTAAAATTAAATTAAAATTTTAATTAAAAAATAAAAATAATCACATATTTAAAATTTATAAATTTTCATAATATATTAAAATTTTATATTAGTCATTCTCCCTCCAAAGTCCAAACAAATCTCAAATTTTTAAAATTTCCCCACATTCTCTCGCCAAAAACAAAACCTCATTTTAAAATTTCACAAAAAAGAAAGTTTTCCCTCATAAACATTTTGAACTAAATAAAAACATCATTTTAAAATTATAATATATTTAATATATTATTAGAAAATTAAAATATAAAATATATTATGTTTTCTACCTAAATATATTTACACGTTTTTGTGGCGTAGAAATTTTGTCGCACTTAATTTGCGGATTTGAGGCCATCGCAAATGTGCAAGCCGCAAACGGCCTCGAATCCATCGCAAATTGCGACAGATATTTTGCGGCGACCTCAAATCCGTCGCAATTTGCGACGGATATTTGCGGACGGCCTCAAATCCATCGCAAATTGCGACGGACATTTGTGACGGCCTTAGATGCTGCGCGCAAATTGTGACGCGACATTTGCGACGGCCTCACATCCGCCGCAAATTGCGATGAACATTTGCGACGGCCTCACATCCGTCGCAAATTATATATTGTTCAATAGGGACTTTCCTAGATTGTTGTAGTGTTGATTTTCTCTAGATAGTTTGTGTAATTTCTCCTCGGTCTATAAGGAAGAGTTGCTCAAGCTATTCCAAGGGGAGTCCACCTTCATCAATCATTTGAGGCTTCAAAGCTGCAAGGAGAAGATCAATAGAGGAGTTGAAGAGAAGAGGACTTTCCGGCATCAATTGACGCTTGATAACGACACTTTTCTTTTCCCTTCTTCTATTACTTTTGATGATTTTTCTTGTAATTTAGTTTACCAACCCAATAGGAACTCTCTTCTCCTACATTTCATTAGTGTAGAAGTGGTTGGTTTCATATTACATTTTCACTTTGGAATTAGTCTATTATGTGTTGATTGTTATGATTTTATTAACTTGAATTGCAATTTCAATTATAGCTTTGATTTGAATTCTTATCTTGAATTGAGCTTTAATTTGATTTTGTGGTTTGAGTAAACACTAATTGTTAGACCAAACCTTGGATATTTGATTAGTGATAGATTAGTGTAGTTATTTTCCGATTAATGGACCGGACCTTGGATGATTAGTAGGGATTTAATTGTGCTTATATATCCGAGTTTTTCTTCATTTATGAATTTCTTGCAACGATCCGTATTGGGGAAATTCATCTTTAGACTTGGATTTGGTGATATTGTAGTAGTTGATTCATGATAGTTGATTCCAATGTGAAGTGTCTCCTCCACTCTCTCTAATGTTTTTCGTGAGTTCTTTAATATTCAATTCTACTTCATCCATCTCATTTACTTGCTTTACTTTACTTGTTTTCTAGGAAAATTAGTTCCAATTTCATCACTGTCACGACCCGGACCCGTAGGCCCGTGCCACGATATGGGTCCGGCAAAGACCCACAATCAACTACTTGGTGTTGTCCTCATTGCACCAAAAGGGATACCCCGAGTTGACTATGAGTACCTAGGCCCATTCTTATATACCATTACACATTTACTTATCATTTTGATGTGGGAAGGGGTATCACATTCACCCCCCTTAAGGCCTAGCATCCTCGCTAGGGCCCAACCGAACATAATTGGACTCAGCCCAAGATCAACCAGTGGACGTCCGAAATTCTAGAGGTGGCTCCCCCCCTCGAGTGTAGCACTTAGTTCCCATAGTCCGGCCGGCTACCCGCTCTCATACCAACTGTCACGACCCGAACCCCTAGGCCCGTGCCGCAATGTGGGCCTGGCAGCACCCACAATCAACTACTTGGTGTTGTCCTTACTGCACCAAAAGGGATACCCCGAGTTGACTATGAGTACCTAGGCCCATTCTTATATACCATTACACATTGACTTATCATTTCAATGTGGGACGGGGTATCACAATCACTCTTGATGTTGGTTGGATAAACTCTAGATTGATTCATTCCTCCAAAACATATTCATAGTTGATTTCATTATAAATTCTTACACATAATCTTAATAATCTCTTAGATTTGTAAGCACAGAGCTTGATATGATATTTGTAAGCACGAAGCTTTATATGATAAAATTTAAATATTTGTAAGCATAGAGCTTTATGTAATAAATATGATTCATAGTTGAACCTATTAGATTTGTAAGCATAGGGCTTTATATGATAAAATATAAATATTTGTAAGGAGAGGGCTTAATGTAATAAATAGGACTCATAGTTGAACCTTTTAGATTTGTAAGCACGTGAATAATATAATAAAATAGAAATATAAAGATGGAATGTTTAATGAGTTTGAGAATGTACCGTAATAGAGGACTGGCAAGATGGTTTTTGATACACTAGGATTAGATTGGTTACAACTTGGGGAGTACATAATTTCGTGATGAGACGAAATCCACGGTGGGCGCCATTATGATGTAGGCTAACATATCTTTTCCTATGTATCAAAGTTCTCTTATCTTCCTCCTCAATACTCAAGTTGAGATTCTATTTATAAGGTTTGCTAATTATAAATCCTAATTAGAATCAAATTATAATTTTAAAAAAAGACATATATATCTTAATATTTATTATATTATTTATAAAAGTATCATTCCTTTTACACCCTTAGTTAATTAATATCCTTATACCAAATAGATTCAATAATTTCAATTTATATTGATTACAAAGAACAAAAATTTGTCAAATAAATAAGAATTATTGTAGTGTCGATAACAGTAAACTCTTGTACTAATATCTATTTTTTCTTTTTTGATTAAATTTATAATTCAGGAAAACTCCTTTAAAATAAAGATACGTGTGGAAAATACAAATGATACATAAGTATTATTCTCAATTTTCCATTATAACAACAATTATGAGTCTATGTAAACCCAAAGTAGAAATTGTTATACACATATTTATTATTTTTATGTTGCCTATAAGCAATTATTAGAAAATTATCATATTTGCATTTTGACTTGAATAAAAAATTAATTAATTTTTTAAATAGATAATAGAACGTTGCCCCCGCTGCTACAAAAATGACGGTAATACATTAAACAAAATGATAAAAGAAAAGACAAATATTTGTACTTGCATACATGTTTATTAAATACAACTGTTCGTGTATTTCTATTATATACTTCACAATCATATTCTATTAAAAAATCAGTAAAGGTATTTGAGAGGAACCGAAGTCCCATAAAAGTTCACGTAGGCCGGATTATTTGAGGTGGACTCCACGAAGGACTGTCAAAAAATTGTTGTGCAAAATATGTAACACGAGTGCAAGCATACACTGTCAACAAGTAATATAGTACTCAAGTACCAAATATCGATCCCACAGGGACTATTTAGAAAATAATGTGAAATGTACGTAGTAGAGTGTGGATTAAAAATAGATCAAAAGATGGTTTGTTAACTAAATCTACTCAAAACGTAAATGCAATTAAACAATTAAGAAAATAATAAATAAAACAATAAACAGAACGGAACAGAATGCAGACAATCGGATCGGGAATATATCAAATTAATTGAGCACTAGGCTAGTTTTCCCCTGTTATGTATTAAAGATGACCAATGCTGTACCGATGCTATATCGATGCTACGACAATTAATCCGGAACTTCTCAAAACATATGCGCGTTTTTCAACATCACAGAATTTCAGTCTACAACGATAAACTCATACGTTTATGCAGTTTATAATTATGACTTCACAGTAGATATCCAAAATTCTCAACGGATTATGCAAGGTAATTATATATGTCTATACAATTACAAAGTAGAATTCACAAAATTCAACCAAGCACCAATCAAGAGTTATGTCCGTTAAACTTTAATCCTTTCGGATCCAAGCTTTAACTCATTTATCCACCAAAGATTTTTAATCAACAATAGATATTAAATTGATAAACACTTAAGAGAATTACCAAACAATTTATAGCTTCAATACCCACAACTTAAGAGTTTACATAACAAGTTCCAACTAGCCTAGTGGGTGGAAATTTAGCTCATAATTTCAGATTCAAAACCCAACAAAATGTATTCCATAGGCATTCTGTAAATTTCAGCAAAATAGAGCAATTCGATTACAAAATTTTCTAAGAAAAACAAGAGCAGTTTAAATATAATTTCTTAAATTAAACTCTTCCCTCTTTGACTTCAATTGGTTTTCTTCGATCTTGAACTTGAGAATGTCTTCTAGTCGTTTAGCTTAAATCGGAAATCACGGAATGTCTTCTGTGATTTTGTTGTCTCGTACCGCCCACCTCAAACTTGAATTTAATTACGAATTCTCCTCATTAAGGATTTACTCTCTGCTCTCTGCTCTTGACTCCCGCCGTCCTCTATTTTATCAAAAATCTCTCCTCTTTATCGTTGAAGATCACTCCCGAGGAATAGCGCTTACTCCCTGAATCTTCTCCACCCTTTCCTCAATTTTCGTTCATTCCTTTATCGGAATTAATTCAGCCGACAGAAAAATTCTTGACTCCTTCTTTCTTAAATTTCATGGACTTAACCGGGCTTCTTTTCCATTTTCTTCAATTCTTTTGTTTTAACCCATTGCTTGGTCTTGCAAATAAATGAAGCCCAAAAAGCTTTTATCAATTTAGTCCATCAAATTTGTAGTTTCTTCAATTCAGCATCTCAATTCACTTATCTTCATTAAATTTCAGTTTTTTCCCTAAATAAAACAATCACACAATAATCAATAGAAATAAGCACAAATTATCGAAAATAAAAGACTTATCACTCATTCTTAACTTAAATCAAGCTTAAAAGATTAACAATAACTCTACAAAAAGTAGAGTTATCAACCCCCCAAACTTAATACATTACTCGTCCCGAGTGATGTCTCAAAGAAAAACTAAAAGAAAAGACACACACCAACAAAACGAAGACAAACACACAAAACAGCTTGGAATCATCATATCATAGTGAAGTAACAATAGGGACCATGCTCTCAAATCAATTCATCGTGAATAATAACTTTAAACATGTTCACAAACCAAATTCCTCAAGTATTAAGAAGCTAACAAAACATAGTTTCAAATGCTACTCAAGTGTGTGTGTGAATAGTCCTTCCTATCAACTTCTTACTCCTAGATCAAATCAAAAAGCATTCATAAGATCCAATTTGTGTTCCCATAAGTTGAATTGATAACCCATCTCCACTAATGTAGGTAGCTTAGCAATTTAGATCAAAAGGTCTTCAATTTGGTTGTAATGTAAGCTAGGTTAAAGGTATGGAAAATATGGATATAAGCACAAAGTTTTCTTTCTTTCAAACATAGAGCTCTCAATATTCATCCAATAATTAACTCTTGCCCATTGTTTTTCAACTACCATATATGCTCAATTATTTTCGATAAATATCAAAGTAGAATACTTATTCATGCATAAGAAACACAAAAAATTTTTCTTTTCATTGAGGATATGTAAGTCCCGTATTTGCTCTTTTGAAACATCCTCATTTCCATTTTCGATTTTTTTTTTTCGAGATCAAATAACAAACTGAATTCTTGTTGAGCATATATGTATTCTTTCCCTCCCCCCAAACTCACACAATTTTAATATCCAAGACAAACTAAGTTTGAGGTTAAAGGAAGAAAACATAAGATAAATGTTTCAATTGGGGGCAGCTAAATAAGGGTGTTCAAGAAAATAGGCTTATAGGCTCAAGTTGGCTCAACTAAGGAAAATATCCGAAAGGTAAGCTTGAAAGGCTCAAACGATCCAATGAAAGTGCTTAAATCATTTCCAAACTACTAAGCTTCCTAGGATTTCGCCTCAAGGGAATTAACAAACCAATTATGAAAACTTGAACCCTCATGCAAGTTCAACTCTTTCTAAGATTGCAGAATTTTCAAGGTTGGACTATGTGCATATAATGTGAGCAACAATCTAACTAAAGTTCGGTTAACAACAAAAACTTTAAGTACTAAAGGCTCATTACCACATATAAAGCATCATTCCACATATATCATGTAACTTTATCATTGAACACTTCCCCCATAATTCACTAAACCAATCATTAAATGATTCCAAAACAAGAAAAAAATAAACACAAAAACAACACCGAAATGAAACAAAACGAAACAAAACAAAGAAGGCAAAGCCTCCCCCCCCCCCCAACTTAAGAGAGAAAGCAATATCCTCATTGCAAAAATGAAACACCAAAAACGAACAAAAAGACCAACCAACAAACAAGGAAAAACAATGAAAATTCAAAATAGAGAAAAGAGACTCAGGCGGGAATAAAAACTCCCTTCACTTCCGTGTGTAGCTTGTGAAGTAGGTGTCGGATCCGGAACAGCCATGGGTGAAGGATCTGTGGGCTGTGGCTCAGCGACTAGGCTCGGGATGATGAATGTTAACTCACCGATCTTGTCCAGCAAAATGAATTGGAAATGCCTGGACTACTTCCGTAAAACCTACTTTGCCTGGACTTCACATTCTCGTCTGCCGATGCTATAGCATTGTTGTAGCTTTGCTACAACATCAATTCCAGAATGCTATAAAATTTGCAATCCGTCCTAAAATTCCCTTGACTCTGAACTGAAAAACTCATCCCGCAACAAACACATCTTTTCATCAGGACTTCACCTCATAGATCAAACCATCAAATTCATCAATCAAAGTCCCAATTTATTAAAGACAAACGAAACTATCAAACTCTAAGAAAAAAGAAAACAGAAGAAAATAAAAAAAAAAAAAAAACATGCTGCTCTAAAAATCAAACATTAAAGTATAAGCAAAGAAACTTCCCTTTTTTTTTATGTATCAATGAACGTGATCAAGCTCTATCCCGCTCCCTTGTTCCTCCCAAATAAATTTTCGGTCGTTGGCCATTAACTTTGAATTATGCACCATTGTTATCTCGTAAAAAGCACAAAGCACCATAAGGAAAAACTTGTGCAATGGTGAATGGTCCAGGACCATCTTGACTTGAGCTTGCCAAGGAAATAATCTAAGTCCTGGAATTAAACAAAGCAACACTTTTTGACCTTCTTCAAAACTGGTTTGACTTGATATGTTGATCATGCCATCTCTTGGTCCTTTCTTTGTAAATTTTAGCATTCTCATAAGAAAAACAACCTCAATTCATCTAGTTCATTCACATCGAAACTTCTTTAGACCCCCCCGCACTGTTCAAATCTATATTCAAGTGCTTTAATGCCCAATATGCTCTATGCTCAAGTTCCACAGGAAGATGACATGCTTTTCCAAACACCAATCGTATGGAGACATTCCTAACGGTGTTTTGAATGCGATTCGGTAAGCCCACAATGCGCATCTTCCAACCTTTTTGACCAATCCTTTCGACTTGGATTAACAACTTTCTCAAGAATACCCTTTATCTCCCTATTAGATAATTCAGCTTGACCATTAGTTTGAGGATGATAGGGTAGGGCTATCTTATGCTTGACATTGTACTTGGCTAACAAACTTCCCAACCATTTATTCACGAAATGAGTTCCTTCATCACTTATGAGAGCTCTTGGTGTTCCAAAGCGAGTAAAAATATGCCTATGCAAGAATTTCAGCACTACTTTGGAATCATTGGTAGGATACGCAGCAGCTTCAACCCATTTAGAAACATAGTCTACAACCACCAAAATGTACGAATTTCCAAAAGAAGGAGGAAAAGGTCCCATGAAATCTATTCCCCACACATCAAACAATTCTACTTCAAGGATATTAGTTAATGGCATCTCGTTTCTCCTTGAAATATTACCTACCCTTTGACAACGATCACACTTTGCCACATACTCATGAGAGTCTTTAATTACAGTAGGACAATAAAACCCGGATTGTAGCACCTTTGCTGCAGTTCGAGCACCACCAAAGTGTCCACCATAAGGAGCATTGTGACAATGGAACAGAATTTCAGCCACTTCATTCTCTCGCAATGCACCTTCTTATCATTTGGTCAACACACTGTTTGAACAAATATGGCTCCTCCCAAAGATAACTTTTTACGTCGTGAAAGAACTTCTTCTCTCTGCTGCCCGTTTGCTCAAGAGGAAGAACACCACTTGCCAAAAAATTAGCGAAATCAGCAAACCAAGGAAGTGGTTTAGAATTCTCAGAACTTTAATGCTTGCTCATCTGGGAATGTCTCTTTAATGGGGACAAGAGAAGCAGATTCTGGTGATGCTCCATTCTTGATAAGTGATCTGCGACTTGATTTTCAGCTCCTTTTCGATCTTTAATTTCAACGTCAAACTCTTGGAGAAGGAGTACCCATCTAATAAGTCTTGGTTTTGAATCCTTCTTTGCAATTAAATATTTGATGGCTGAATGATCTGTATATACAATCACCTTTGTACCTATCAAATAAGAACGAAATTTCCAAGGAAGCTTCTAATATGCTTCACTGTGGTAGGAGGCGGAAGTTTTTCAATAACTTCAATTTTTGCTCTATCAACTTCTAGTCCATGTTTTGAAACTTTATGGCCTAAGACAATGCCTTCTTTGACCATAAAATGACACTTTTCCCAATTTAAAACAAGATTAGTCTCCTCACATCTTTGTAATACTTTAGCCAAATTCAGCAGACATTCATCATAGGAATCACCAAAAACCGAAAAATCGTCCATGAACACCTCTAAAAAATTCTCCACCATATCGAAAATATTGCCATCATACAAATTGAAATGTTGTAGGAGCATTGCACAAGCCAAAGGGCATCCTACGGAAAGCAAAGGTTCCATAAGGACAAGTGAAAGTGGTCTTGTCTTGATCCTCTGGTGCAACAACAATCTGATTGTACCTTGAATACCCATCGAGAAAAAAGTAGTACTCCCTTCCTGCGAGTCTATCATGCATTTGATCAACAAAAGGGAGTGGAAAATGATCTTTTCGAGTGGCATTGTTCAATTTTCTCGTAGTCCATGCATATTCTCCATCCAGTAACCGTTCGAGTAGGGATTAACTCGTTATTTTCATTCTTTACCACCGTGATCCCACCTTTCTTTGGAACACATTGCACTGGACTAACCCAAGAACTATATGAAATTGGATATATAATCCCATAATCCAGCCACTTTATTATTTGTTCTTTCACAACTTCCTTCATAATAGGGTTCAATCTTCTCTGTCCCTCAATGAAATTTTTACTATCTTCTTCCAATAAAATCTTATGCATGCAAAAAGAAGGACTTATACACTTTATATCTGCAATTTTCAATCCAATAGCCTTCTTGAATTTCTTCAAAACTTCAATAAGTTGACTTTCCTGTTCATCACTTAAGTTAGAAGAAACAATCACAGGTAATGTTGAATTTGAACCCAAGTAGACATATTTCAAATGAGAAGGAAGAGTTTTTAAATCAAGCTTAGGTGGCTCTTCAATGGATGGTTTTGGAACCTTAAATTCCCTTGATGATAATTCCAGCGATTCAAATCTACCACATAGTTCCTTTTTACTTGAATCAGCTCCCATCAATGTTGGATTTTCAATTTCAGCACCCATGTCACAATTAGTGACCAACAGTAACTCTTCCAAAGATTCCCGAACACTCTGTTGCTTAATTTCCCTCACTTTGAAGCTTCCACCATTGAGATCCCAAAACATTCTTCAGCTTCATCTGGAAATTTCATTGCTCTGAACACATTAAAAGTCACTTCATCATCATTTACTCTCATAGTAAGTTCTCCCTTCTGCACATCAATTAATGTTCTTCCTGTAGCCAAGAACGGACGCCCCAAAATGATAGGAACTTCCCTGTCAACCTCATAATCCAGCACTATAAAATCTGCTGGAAAAATAAACTTGTCCACCTTGACTAACACATCTTCAATTTTTCCATCGGGATGGGCAAGAGATCTGTCCACAAGTTGCAAAGTAACGGTTGTCGGACGAACTTCACCAATTCCAAGTTTCCTGAAAATATATAAAGGCATTAGGTTAATACTTGCTCCAAGATCACACAAAGCCATACCAAAGTAAGAATCACCAATGGAACATGGAATGTTAAAACTTCCTGGATCCTTCATTTTTGGAGGTAATTTGTTTTGCAAGAAAGAACTACACTCCTTTGTAAGTGCTATTGTCTCATACTCCCCCAATCTTCTTTTCTTAGTCAAGATGTCCTTCATGAATTTCACATAGTTGGGCATTTTTTCCAAGGCTTCAACCAAAGGAATGTTGATATGCAACTGCTTCAATACATCCAAGAACTTTTTGAACCGAGCATCCCGATTTTTCTTCTTAAACCTTTGAGGGTAAGGCATTTTGTCAAGATTTCGTAACTTGGAATCGAATCGATACCGCGGTGACTGCCGAGGTAATGCTTAGCAGCAGGGAATTCCAGAGTTATTTTTCCTCCAGATTTCTGGTCCTCGTTTTGTAGAATTTTTAGCTTCGTATTACAAGGAAGCTATGCTTTCTTTTCCGATTTTTCTCAGGTTTCCTCTAAATCTTTCCCACTTCGTAATGTAAATGCTTTGCAATGTTCCTTCCCTTCTCTTCTCGGGATTTCTGTGTCACTAGGAAGGGTGCCTTGCGGTCGACTCCTTGATTCATTTGCAAGCTGCCCCATCCGATTTTCCAGATTTCTTATTGAAGAAGACAACCCTTGCATTGTTGTATCGGCTATAGCTATAAATTCCCTCATCATGTTTTCAAATGAGTTTGAAAAATTAATCTGAGAGGTCTCTGCTACTGTACAGGTTGGGAAAATCCAGGGGGATTGTTGGCTGGTCGCATAGGCATACTTGGTCCACTTGAAGTACCTTGATTGCTCCATGAGAAATTAGGATGATGCCTCCAACTAGGGTTATAAGTGTTTGAATTCATACCCCCTCTGTTCCGATTTCCCAAATAACAAACTGAACTTGGGTTATGTGGACAATTATCAAAAGCATGTCCTTCATTGCAGTAAACACAAGAAATCCCTTCCACTGAACTTATATGCAAAGAGTTTGTCTGTTGTCTCTCTTGTTTCTCCATTTGCATATTCATCTTATTTAGCATATTAACATGGACGAAACTTGAGCTTGCAATGAGGAAATGGTATCCAGCTCCAAAACCCCCGCTTTCCTACCAGTAGGTAACCTAGAAGTAGGCCACCGATAGTTGTTATTTACTACATTCTCAATAATTTCAAAAGCTTCATTATAGGATTTAGATAACAAAGCACCACCAGCTGATGCATCCACAACTATACGGGTATGAGCAGTCAATCCATTGTAGAAAGTTTCCATTTGAATCCAGTAAGGAATTCCATGATTAGGACACTTCCTAAGCAAGTCTTTAAACCTTTCCCAAGCTTCATACAGTGACTCCTCATTAAGCTGTTGAAACGAAGTAATCTCATTTCTCAACCTTGCATTCTTCGTGGGAGGGAAGTATTTTGCTAGAAACTTCTCTGTCAACTGCTGTCACGTAGTTATTGAGTCTACAGGTAGGGAGTTAAGCCATTCCCTTGCCTTGTCTCGTAGAGAAAAAGGAAACAATGTTAATCGTAGTGCATCGGAAGAAACTCCGGGTAGCTTGAAACAATTACTGATTTCCACGATGTATTTTAGGTGCAGATGCGGGATTTTTCGATGGCGAACCACTGAATTGTCCCACATCTGCAGCATTTGGAACATTAATGGTTTCAACGTAAACTGCGGAGCTTGAATTTCTGGTGGCCTTATACCAAAATTTAGTTCTTCAAAAACAGAAGCAGCATGTTGTCCGATTGCTTGGTTCCTGTAATCTGCCACAACTATAGGATTCTGCTCGACTCCTCGTGGTTGCAACTGCCGTCCTGCATTTTGTTGGTCCATAACTACCGGTTTTTTTAATTCAGTGTGGTCACTTGTGTTGGATTCTTCTAATTCAGCTTGCGCTTTTCTCCTTCTTCTAAAAAACCTTTCTATTTCAGGTTCTTCCTCCGATAATACTTCACCTTTCTTCTTCTGCAATTTTTTACTCATACAACCTGAATTTATCCTGTAAAAACCAGCAAAGATCCCAGTGAAAAATAGTAAAAATGAGCCACACAAATCTTACTAATTTCACAATAAAAACTAAAAACAGTCCCCGACAACGGCGCCAAAAACTTGTTGTGCAAAATATGTAACACGAGTGCAAGCATACACTGTCAACAAGTAATATAGTACTTAAAGTACCGGATATCGATCCCACAGGGACTATTTAGAAAATAATGTGAAATGTACATAATGGAGTGTGGATTAAAAATAGATCAAAATATGATTTGTTGACTAAATCTATTCAAACCGTAAATGCAATGGTGTGTGTTTTGAGTGAGTAAAATATAGTATCATATAAAGCAAATAATCTCACAAAACAGTGTCACATAATCAAACACACTAAGGCAGAGTACCTATCGCATGCAGATAGTAACACGGGAGTACCACGATTTTAAATTTATAAATATCGTATCCTCAGGAACGTTGGTAATGGCTGGTTAGTTTCTAACAATTATGACAAACTTTAAGGTTCAGGGAATTAGTCCTATGTGTCCATTCAGTTCGGATAAGTTGTTTGAAGAATAATTAAAACAAGAATGGAAAATAATTGACTAAGATTTCTAATGAAGTACGTATGATTAATTAAGGTGAACAATGTTCGAAGGTGTAATTTGCAAATGGATCTAAGACAATTATGAATTCGAATTATCTTACTACCATACCCGAGTTGTCTAGAATGATTACCTCAATACTGGTCGTTGTAAGTAATCCTAAACCTTTTTAGATTAGTTATTAAGGCGTCAATTTAATAACATAATCTTAAGATTTGCATTAATTCCAAACCCAAAATTATTAGGATGCCTAACCTCAAGACGGTCGTCGTAAGTTATTAGTCCTAATCGGCAACTTATTAAATCTCCTACGGTCGGGATTCATTAACAAATCGTCAATTTAATTTACTATTGTAGTATCATGCATCAACCTAAGTCTCATAGCATAAACTCAATACGAGAATGAAATCGAAAGCGTAAAACAATAAGCAATTCATAATGTATATTAAAACATATCCTTCCCGGGAATATAGAAATCATTAATCAATCAATCTAAATAAAGAGAATCTTAGGACACATAATCATAACATATAAAGGAAAAGAAATACAAGAATGAAAAGAAAAGGAAAGAGAAAGTTGCCGTGTTGCTCTCACTACTTCCACGGGGCCGGCTTACTCCTCCCGGACCTCGCCGAGACTTGTGCTCCGGATCCTTATCTTGCTCTCTAGATCTTCGGAGATCACTTCCTCTCAACTAAACTATAGAGATATTCCTTACGGTCGAGGTTCAACCCCTACACTCGAGAAGAAAGAAAAATAATGAAAACTGAATCTCGACTAGAGCTTATCACGAAAGTCCTATTGCTTAGGAATTCGGAAATGCTTACGTTCCGAGTGATTCTCGTGTGCCAAAGCTTGCACATGATGCCTCTATTTATAGGGGTGAGTTGGGCTGGAAAACAGAAATTTTCCAATGTGGGACATTTACTAGGCCATAGCGGCACGGTGCTGGCCCATTGCGGCACGGTGTTGCGGGCGTTGCGGCACGGTCCTGCGCACGTTGTGGCACGGTGCTGTGCATTGTGGCACGACACTTGTATGACACAGTGCTGCGCGTGTGTGGCACGATGTTGCACGCGTTACTCTTAAATTGCAATTTAGTCCCCGATTTCTTCATTTCTTCAATTTTGGTCCCCGAAACTTCGAAATCGAAAACAGAAGGAATTTGCGTAATTTTCATTCAATTAAGTCCAATTAACTCCATAATTAACTCGATTTGAACATAATTAATGTATAAAAATACGATATAAAATCGAGTTATCAAATACCCCACACTTAGTCTTTTGCTTGTCCTAAAGCAAACTACTAAATACAATTCTAGGAAACACAAATAACTTAAGTAATCATGTTCATCAATTACGCTCGAAAAGTGTTGACAAAATCTTAACAATTCAAACCTCTCAATTATATTTCCAAATTAGCAAGCTTATGAAAGAGTGAAATACTCGTAATGCCTCATCAAATGTATCATGCATGAATCGAGAAGAAATAATTCAAAATATTCATATTAACTCAACACATATCCAATCATAGAATCTCCCCGGGTGTAGTGTGTGTTCTAATCGACTCATCATCCAAACAATAGACTTCCCTTCAAACTAGTAGAAAGATAGTATGTTGATCACTTAGACATCACAACGACTAATTATAATTAACCATATAGGGATCAAGTCACAATGCCACAATTATTACTCTTTTTTTATATATATATATACTCTTTTTCTTCAAACATATAAATATTTTTTTTTTTTTTTTTTTCAATGCAGTGGGTATAAGCGTTTACTTAACCATGTTAACTTTAACTACCCTTGTAGCAGGTCTCACTCCGGTGGCTCCCGGGACCTCAAAGACCTTAGGGCACCGGGCATTCAATTCCCTTCAGGAGTGATTCCTAAGTAGCAAAGAACACTTGCAAACTACCCTTATTAAAATAAATAACAGAAAAATAAACTAGTGGCATGCTTCTCAAACCCCTATCAAGTCACCATAACAGCTATCACAACATCCAGATAGTCTAACAATATTTAACTAAAAGTCCAAAAGTGATCCATCATCAAACAATTTCGCCAAAATAGATGTGCTCAAGATAACAGGGATTTCCTACAACTAGACTAGCATCAAGTTTCTATGAATAAATCAAACTCAATCCTCAAGATTCTTATACTCAAACAAATAGTTTTTATCATAGGCGGAGTAAATCATACTTCAAAAGCATAAAAATTTTTCTTAAGTAGCACAAAAGTTTGAAATTGCTAGGAAATTCGAGAAAATTTTGAAAAAATTTGCCCAGAAAAGCTCACCCTTACCCCACACTTAAAATGAACAATGTCCTCGGTGTTGAAGGTAGGTGAAAAACGAATACCCCACACTTAATCTAAACATCTATTAACACAATAAAACAAAGCAGATACGATAGATGCCTAAGACTAAGTAATATCCTAAAATAGAAAACACCAACAAGAAAATAAAGCAAAAAGAAACAAAAACAAAAAAGAAAACAAGAAAAAGGGAAAGAAGAAAAACTAGGTATCCAGTGGTTGCAACAGCTGCTGGAATCGAAATGATGTGGCGGTGTGGTGGTGTAGAGGTTCGTATGGTGGAACCTCATCCTCAACAAATGTCCATATACCCTCAACTTGTATGTATGTCCATGTTCCGGAGGGTAGTGATGGTCACAGGTGTAGTAGACGTGCTTTCCATACTAAGAGTTGCAGTTGCAATATCTATACCAAGAAATCTCGCAACTCTAGTGAAGTTATGTCTCAAAACACGTTCACAAGTGTTAGTAGCATATTCCTTAGCAGTTCAAAGCAAATATTCTAATTATGTTCACGGGAATACGTCTAAAAACATGTGATAACTCATTTTTGTCTATGGCATGAATCACTTCAATATTCTCCTTTCTATTAATAGCATGCAAGCATAACATGCAAACAATGAAGCACAAAATGAATAATTGAAGCTTTTGACCTTCTAAGATAAACAGGATGATACACGGTGATATGGTCCTAAATAGATTTTAAGGACAATTCCAAACTCTTCATACTCAAATCATGATCATATTCACCAAGTCTAAAAGAAATAGACCTTTTATGATGCTCAAAAAGTATAGAAGATTTACATACTAGTACCTCGTAAGTAGCTCTTCCGCATTAAAAATGCGGATGTATAGTATGCATCAATTAATTCATCTGTGCATTCAACTCAAGAATTGCAAGAGTCTCCCAATCAATTCTTCTGCCATGATGTACTAATCCTCTCAGAAATGAGTTGTAGCGTTCAGTAGCTACATTTCGATCTACTTGAAATGAATAAATCAAGATAGCGATCAGTGGAGGATGAACTCTCTTCAGTATCATAGCTGCAAGGTAGCAACTATATGTATACAGAGATAGAAAAAGAGAGTTGAATGAATTTAGAGATAAATAGGGGATAGAGTAATGAATAGATATGAGTAGCAAAGTTTGCACAGTTCCCCATGATCACGGTCGTGCAAGTGCACATGCACAATCGAATTCTACCATTCTTGATTCTAATGTGTTCCAAACAATTTATATGCAGTAAAATTTGTACTGGAACAATCATTATCCACTCAATACATTAATTGACACAACAATGTCTTATCTGGAACATCCAACATATATTTAATTAAACAGTATAATCCCTATGTTGGAACATCCAGTTTCTATCATGCCATGATCATTTAGCACATATATACTTGTTTGGAACTTCCGGAATCTACTCAAGTAAGCATAGTAGTCCTCAACTAGAACATCCAGTTTCTAAATAAACGTGAAAATCCTATTCCGGAGCATCCAGTTTCTAAATAAACAGAGTAGACATAAATTACGCCAAAAACCACATAAGACACCTTTAAAATAAAACACACAAATGAAAGACAAATAAAGAAAAAACAAGAACAAGAAAAACAAAACAAAACAACAAAAACATAGGGTTGCCTCCCTATAAGCGCTTCTTGACTATCATTAAGCTGGACTGCCTTTCCTCCTCGGAAGGACTTTATTCCATTTTTTTTTCGAACAATTCCCTGTAAAACTTCAACTTATGTTTGTTCACTTTGAATGATGTTTCACCCTCGTTCATTACTTCACAAGCTCCCATGGCGAGACTTGTTTGATAATGAAGGAGTCTGTCCAATAGCTTTAAAACATCCTGAAAACATTTTCAAATGTGAATATAATAACATTTTATCCTCAAGTTGAAATTCCTTTAAACTGTCTATCATGCCAAATCCTATTTTTCCATTTAAAGTTCATTGAATTTCCATATTTATCAAATTCATCAAATTTTAGGATTCTATCCAATGTACACAAAATGCATTATAATTCAACAAGTGGGTGCAGGGTGATCGGTGTACATAATAGTGTTGGACAAGACCAAATATATCAAATGTATATACAACAACTAGCATAGTATATCATTTGGAATTTCATAGCATACCTTTGTCATCAAACAACTCCTACTGCATAATTACTAACATCACATATCATATAACAAATTTCAATTAGTGGGATGTTATAATGAGTGCAGTAGTGAAAGAATTCCTTTAATAAAATTCATTCAAAAATGCCTTATCAAACACAAAAGGAATAACTTTTCCAGTTAAGCATATGTGTTGTTTTCATGCATCTTTAAAACATAGAGTCTGGATTTCACAAGCAATACATGAATGTATATCAATCATAGGAAATCATCTATAAACTCTCTTAAACTCTCTTATCATGTTAAGAAATAATATAGCTAGAACAACTATCCAGAAAACAATAGAACATGTATAAGAGCAAAGGCTAGGATTGATACTTGGAATATCAACAATTTTATAAACAAAAGCTCTTTTGTACCTCTTGAGTGCATTCAGAATCAATCTCTTTTGTTCCTAACTAAGATTTGCAATTATAATCAAGGAAGTTCGTACCTTCATCTTATGAATCCATAGCAAAAGTGGTATGGCAAACCTTTTGGTTTCAATTCGGGTAGATCCTCGCATGATGAAGTCAAAAAATTTTTAGTTTATGATAATACCAAAGATAGATTAGGCATGATGTTTCAATAGGATAAGAAGAAGGCAAAGAAAAATAGTTCGAAAAAAAATAATTTTGTACTCCTTTTTTTTTTTTTAATTTTTTTTTTATCGACCCTACATAAAGGATAGATACTACCGTTACCAAATCATAAAATTTCTAAAATTTTGATCAGGAATTTTAAAAATATTATGAATTTTTGCATTCCCGACAACGACGCCAAAAAAAACGTGTGTGTTTTTGAGTGAGTAAAATATAGTATCATATAAAGCAAATAATCTCACAAAAAAGTTGTCACATAATCAAACACAACTAAGGCAGAGTACCTATCGCATGCGGATAGTAACACGGGAGTACCACGATTTTAAATTTATAAATATCGTATCCTCGGGAACATTGGTAACGGCTGGTTAGTTTCTACCAATTATGACAAACTTTAAGGTTCAGGGAATTAGTCCTATGTGTCCATTCAGTTCGGATAAGTTGTTTGAAGAATAATTAAAACAAGAATGGAAAATAATTGACTAAGATTTCTAATGAAGTACGTATGATTAATTAAGGTGAACAATGTTCGAAGGTGTAATTTGCAAATGGACTAAGGCAATTATGAATTCGAATTATCTTACTACCATACCCGAGTTGTCTAGAATGATTACCTCAATACTAGTCGTTGTAAGTAATCCTAAACCTTTTTAGATTAGTTATTAAGGCGTCAATTTAATAACATAATCTTAAGATTTGCATTAATTCCAAACCCAAGATTATTAGGATGCCTAACCTCAGTACGGTCGCTGTAAGTTATTAGTCCTAATCCGGCAACTCATTAAATCTCCTATGGTCGGGATTCATTAACAAATCGTCAATTTAATTAACTATTGTAGTATCATGCATCAACCTAAGTTTCATAGCATAAACTCAATACGAGAATCAAATCGAAAGCGTAAAATAATAAACAATTCATAATGTATATTAAAACATATCCTTCCCGGGAATATATAAATCATTAATCAATCAATCTAAATAAAGAGAATCTTAGGACACAGAATCATAACATATAAAGGAAAAGAAATACAATAACGAAAAGAAAAGGAAAGAGAAAGTTGTCGTGTTGCTCTCACTGCTTCCACGGACTGCCTTACTCCTCCAGACCTCGCCGAGACTTGTGCTCCGGATCCTTATCTTGCTCTACAGATCTTCAGAGATCACTTCCTCTCAACTAAACTATAGAGATATTCCTTACGGTCGAGGTTCAACCCCTACACTCGAGAAGAAAGAAAAATAATGAAAACTGAATCTCGACTAGAGCTTATCACGAAATTCCTATTGGTTAGGCATTTGGAAATGCTCATGTTCTGAGTGATTCTCGTGTGCCAAAGCTTGCACATGATGCCTCTATTTATAGGGGTGAGTTGGGCTGAAAAATAGAAATTTTCCAATGTGGGACATTTACTAGGCCATAGCGGCACGGTGTTGGCCCATTGCGGCACGGTGCTGCGGGCGTTGCGGGCGTTGCGGGCGTTGCGGCACGGTGCTGCGCACGTTGTTGCACGGTGCTGCGCATTGTGGCACGACGCTGTGGCACGACACTTGTATGACACAGTGCTGCGCGTGTGTGGCACGATGTTGCACGCGTTACTCTTAAATTGCAATTTAGTCCCCGATTTCTTCATTTCTTCAATTTTTGTCCCCGAAACTTCGAAATCGAAAACTGAAGGAATTTGCGTAATTTTCATTCAATTAAGTCCAATTAACTCCATAATTAACTCTAATTGAACACAATTAATGTATAAAAATACGATATAAAATCGAGTTATCATGCAATTAAACAATTAAGAAAATAATAAAAACAATAAACAGAACGGAACAGAGCGCAGACAATCGGATCAAGAATATATCAAATTAATTGAGCACTAGACTAGTTTTCCCCTGTTATGTATTAAAGATGGCCAATGTTGTACTAATGTCTGTATCGATGCTATGGCAATTAATCCGGAACTTCTCAAAACATATGCACGTTTTTCAACATCACATAATTTCAGTCCACAACGATAAACTCATACGTCTATGCAGTTTATAATTATGTCTTCACAGTAGATATCCAAAATTCTCAACGGATTATGCAAAGTAATTATATATGTCTATACAATTACAAAGTCGAATTCACAAAATTCAACCAAGCACCAATCAAGTGTTATGTTCGTTAAACTTTAATCCTTTCGGATCCAAGCTTTAACTCATTTATCCACTAGAGATTTATAATCAACAATAGATATTAAATTGATAAACACTTAAGAGAATTACCAAGCAATCTATAGCTTCAATACCCACAATTTAAGAGTTACATAACAAGTTCCAACTAGCCTAGTGGGTGGAAATTTAGCTCATAATTCCGGATTCAAAACCTAACAAAATATATTCCATAGTCATTCTGTAAATTTCAGCAAAATAAAGCAATTCGATTACATAATTTTCTAAGAAAAAATAGGAGAAGTTTAAATATAATTTCTTAAATTAAACTCTTCCCTCTTTAACTTCAATTGGTCCGCTTCGATCTTGAACTTGAGAATGTCTTCTCGTCGTTCAGATTTAATCAAAAATCACAGAATGTCTTCTGTGATTTTGTCTCGTACTGCCCACCTCGGACTTGAATTTAATTACAGAATTTCTTCTGTAAAATATTTTCTTTCTCTCTGCTCGTCACCCTCTGCTCTTGACTCCCGACTGTCGTCTAGGTTGCTCTTCACGTCTCCAATTTATCAAAAATTTCTCCTCTTTTTCGTTGAAAATCACTCCCGAGGAGTAGCGCCCACTCCCTGAATCTTCTCCACCTTTTCCTCAATTTTCGTTAATTAGGAATTGAAATTCAATTCCTCCTTCAATTCATTCTGCCGGACATCGAACAAAAACTTGACTTTTTCACCCTTTAGTTGCCTCCATTAGTTGGGCTTCTTTTCTTCTCTGTTTACCTCCTTCACTTTCTTTAGCCCATTCGATTTGCTTGGTCTTGCAAATAAGTGAAGCCCAAAAACCTTTTATCAATTTAGTCTATCAATTCAGCCTCTCACTTCACTTATCTTCATTAAATTTCAGCTTTTTCCCCAAATAAAATAATCACACAATAATCAATAGAAATAATCCCAAATTAACCAAAAATAAAAGACATATCACTCCTTCTTATCTTAAATCAAGCTTAAGAGATTAACAATAACTCTACAAAAAGTAGAGTTATCAGACCGACCGGGTCCCGCATAGGATTTCCCGAAGTCCGGTCAGGACTAGAGCCATCACACAAAGGGCATGATCTCCGATAGGGAGATTCCTTCCGAACTCAACATTAAATGCACATAACCCAATAGACACTGTTTGAAGCCACCATTTCAGACCGTGAAAAATACCTAATCCAGGTGTCATCTCCTAGTTGGCTCTTCTTCTCCATAAAAACGGTAACACACACTCACACACGGACAAATGAAAGCCGGATATACTCAATATACTCTAAGTGTTCACTTTATGTTTTGACACTCTATTCTCAAGAAGAATCGCCAAGAATATATTTTCCCCTAAGTGGTCCTCTAAGATTTCATCTAATATTAGTGACTGACTTTGACGGAGAGATAATGTCGAGAACACACCCCCGACACTTGGCCTCCCTTGCGGGATATGTCGGTAGGGAAGCGGGGCCCACCAATCGCGCGTGGCAGGACAAGAGATTTGCGTCCCCGATCAGTATGTCTCTTCTCTATGAATGAATCCTTTTTGACTAATGAAATTCATTGGTGTATTAAGTGCTAAAAAATTGATTGTATATTGTTTCTTATTTTTATGTCTTTCTCTCATAGAAAGGATCAAACGAAATCCATTTATTTTGCGGGTATTTAAACGGATTGGAATATGTAATACATAATATTAATAGCATAATAATAATAATAATAGCACCGATAGAATCTGTTCATGGCTTGAATTTACAGTCCATGTGAAGTACACAACCAATGAAAGCTATGAATTTTGCTTCTTTTTTTTTTCCTCCATTTATTTCACAAGAGAAATTTTTAGTGAATTGACATAAATGCCCTTTGCTAACTCCTTAATGCGTTTAGCAGGTGAACTCCATTGCTGAAAATTTTAAACACAAAAAGAAAATATATTTATAGGCTAACTACAACACCTAATAATTATACCAATAACACATAAAATAAAATGAGGGGATAAAAGGGTTATTACATCAAAGTATGAATTAATGGTTTGAATTGACGGTAAAAAAATTTAGGGATACTCACATTATTCATTCTTAATTATTATATATAAATAAAATAGAATGGTAATTTATTTTTTGATATTTTAATTATAAAAATATTTAATTTTTAATTTTTAATTTAAAAAATATATCTTTTTTTTTTTGTTAAAATTTAAATCCAATTTTTAGAAAATAAAAAAATTAAAGAATAATAATCATTAAATCTAAAAGTATCGCTATCATTTTCTTATTTACATATGGAAAAAAAAAAGAAGATTTAAATTTTACATCAATTAATAAATAAAAATTATAGAATTTATTTAAATAGATTGGAGTTTATATTTAATAAAAATGTTCTAACTTGTTCCCATGTATCTAATCTAATGGAGTTTATGCCTAGTTTAGATAGTGCGAGCACTTCAAAATAAAACCTATATAAAACACACTTTTGTGAATTTTGACGTGGTTGTAGATGTATTTTGGTCAACTAATTGAAGACACGATTAAGAGTATAAAAAAAATTACAAAATATTATAAATTATAATATTTTTTAATAATATTTATTATTTATTACAATACCAAAAGAAACGAAAGAGGAAAACATATAGATTCATTTCAGAACAAAGTCTTCCCATGATCTTTCACCAAAGTAGAAGGCCCAACTAATTTTAGAACACAATTAACAATATAATAAAAAAATTACAAAATATTATAAATTATAAGATTTTTTAATAATATTTATTGTTTATTGCAATACGAAAAGAAACAAAGTATAGATTCATTTCAGAACAAAGTCTAACATGAAGTAATCATTTCAGCAATGTTTACATTTTATTCACAATATGTTATTATATATAGGTATTAATTAGAAAACCATGCATTATATAAGACACAAGTAGTACTGCATGTCTTTATTCTCACTTGAGATGGTGAGTCTCGATATCTTTAGTAACATGGAGACAAAACTCCATTAGAGTGTGAGGATCTGGAATATTAGGATTTTTCTTCTCGTACTCCAAAGTCCAGGTAACAAGGTTATTTTCACCTTCAGTGTCCACATGAACAATAAAATAGAAGGTGTTATAGAGCTCCAATAGATCTCCTTCTATCACTTTGAATTTCACCAATTTTTTTGCTTCATCTATCTCTTCCACAATCTCTTTTGCCACTTTCTCTTTCCCATCTGATATTGACAATAATATATATATGATTATTTTCTAACACGTCTAATGTACAGAAGCAAAAAATAACAAAATAAAATATAAAAAATGTAGAAGATAACAGATCCAACTTTATGTTAGGCCCGTTTCTCATCGGTTGGGCTGTCACCTCACCTAACTCCACATTAGTATGATATTGTCCGCTTTGGGCCTAAGTCCTCACGGGTTTGTTCTTGAGACATTCCCAAAAGGCATCATACAAATGGAGTAGGTGAGAATTCCTTATATGTAGGCAATCCTTTGCCTATTTTTTCCATGTGGGACTTTGGGTTGTAATCCAACCCCAACAATCATCTAGGGAAGTCTCTCACTTGTAAGCCTACTAATATTATCTTTTATAAATAGATATTCTAATATGTTTTTATATTTTAGATATTCCAAGATTTTAGGAATATCCTACAAATTCTATTTTTAATTGTATAAATCTTCTCTAAAAACCCTAGTCGTTTTAGCTTTTCCTCTCGTTTCTATTTCTGACTTAAGCATCGGAGGAGCTTTACGGGAGCAATCTTTATTTGGCTTTGTTTTTTACAGGAACGAAGATTTAGAGGATCAAGACTAAGGTGATTGGTGATTGAAGATTGTATTTGAATGTGACACTTAGTGGTCCTTAATTCTTTTCTAGGCTTCGGCAAAAATTTAAAAACAATTGGAAATATATATATGGTTCGACGTATGCATATAAGTATAATAAAAAAAGAATAATTAAAAAAAAAAAAGAGAGATTTATGGAACATATTTATTAAGGCATTTTAAAAAAATTTTATAAAAATTAAATGTCTTAGATAAATTTAAAAATCTAGATAATTTTAAAAATAATCTCTCAAAAAACTAGTAATATATGGTCACAAATAAAGGGTTTTTTTTTTCTTTTTTTTTGGCTTATAAAAAAAATAAAGGGTTTTTGGTATACTTTATGATGAAGGAGAAGAGAAAAAACAAAAACAAAATCAAATCATGGCAATAATATAAAAACAAGTGGCTTGAGGGATGGCTAGGGTTTTAAACTAATTGTAAAATGTCAAGAAAATAACGGAAAGAAAATTAAAATACAATAATTTAAGTAATTAGATCGAGATCAAGATTTACTTCACAACTAATAAAATCTTTTGTTTATTTAATTTATAATTACATATTATTTTATGGATGAAAGGAATTTATTCAAATATAGACTAAGTTATAGAATGTATCACATACTTCTATTTAATTCAACAAAGAATATTGATTTTTATAAGTAAATTTTTTAACTTTTTTGTAATTATATCTTTTTCCATTATTGAATTTCAACAATCAAAAGATTTTATTTTTTTTTTTTTTTTTGATTACATGTGGGATGGGGGTGTCGAACCCCGGTGACCACGGAAGTGAGGGCCTTCCGCCACTCCGCCAACCTTAGCCGACAAAAAGTTTTACTTTTTCACTTCCATATATATTGTCTTGTTTTGTCATCATCATTACAACACAGCAACAAATCACAACATGAACTGTCTCATGATAAAAGATGTACCTCCAAAACTACAATAATTGAGTTTCAATTTGAAAAATTAAGAAAAAAAATAATAAAAAAATATATAATATGTATATTATTTGAGAACATTTCAAACAAGAGATATGTCAATTTTTATATAATAAAGTCATATTAATAATTAATTTACTTTTTTGGTAATAAATTATTGGCAATTTGGAATTTTTTTTTGTTAGACCAATTGGTATCCGAAACCATCAAAACTCCGACTAATTCAAATTTGGCATGAGTTACGCCCGTATAGTCCAACTCTTACTCGGGGGAAGACCTAACCCTAACTCTTTATTTATTTATTTTTATATAATAAAGTCATATTAATATATATAAAAAAAAAATTAATCTACTTTTTTTGTAATAAGTTATTGGCAATTTCGATTTTTTTTTTGTTAGACCAATTGGTATTCGAAGCCATCAAAACTCCGACTAATCCAAATTTGACCTGGGTTGCGCCAAAGCATAGTCCAACTCTTACTCGGGGGAAGACCTCACCCCGACTATTAAATGGCGCTCACAGCAAATGTCGAACCTTCGACATCTTGTAGAATTCACAATGTGTTTTCCCATTATGTCAAACTAATGGCTTAATGCGCTCCTCCTTTGCCCTTCAATATTTTCTTTCTAATTGTAATATCAATCATCTTCCTTCTTATTCTTCTTTTTTTGGTTATACACATTTTTTACTTAATTTCGTAATTTCTTTTGTGACTAATTAAATCATGTTGCAGAATTTTAATCAAAAAATAATTACCTAAAGTCAAAAAAGGAACTTAAAGAATAAAAAAGATACAAAATATTTACCCATTAAGTCGATTTATGCATATTATTTTTACTTTTCATATGTATTAATTTTTCGATTTCTCACAATTATTACGGGATTTAATTCAGGCAACAAATAGGATTTTTCTAAACTGGGAAAGTTTAATTTTCTTCTTTTTTTTTTTTTTTTTCTTCCCTCCTTTTTTATAACTTAAAAGCGTTGAATTTTGAGATAGATACTATTAAGAACAAAATTCGACTCAAACGCCTTGATGAATACGTGTGTATATGTATATATATATATGTGCATATATTTCTATTTATAGTAAATAATGCTTCGTTTTGAAAATTTTCTTATTTTGAAGGATGATTAAGAATATTGTCAATAACTACGGTAATTACTACGGTCCAATATAATGTGACGTGAGATGGACCAGTTTGAAAAATACTGAAATTGATAGCTTATGATTTTGTTATATTTCTTATTAGTTTTCTAAGTCATATCTTTTAAATAACTAATAAAATAATTAATGGCTATTGATAAGTTTAGGTGGAAACATTATCGATTTTCATTCAAATTGGAAGAAGTTAACATTGAAGTGAAATTTGCACCAAAGTTTTGAAAAGTCCATGTAGGTTAGGAAGTTCAAGGTGGATACCACAACGAGTCGACTGGGCCTCCAATAGGCTTTCCCCGAGTTTGACCGATGACTACAAGTACCATGAAGAAGATATGATCTTTGACACAAAAAAATATCTCATGTATGAAACACTAAAAAGCTCGACTTTGGACAGCACTGTTTGAGCCATTAATTTAGATTGTCGAGGAACATACTCATTAATCCAGGTGTCATTTCCTCTTGGATCTCTCTCCATAAAAAACCGAATTTACGCTTACACATACAATGAAAGTCGAGATATCACAAAGTATTTAAGTGTTGTGTTACCTTACCTTGTTGTTCCCAAAGAGAATTGTCGGGAAATTCTCACCATAGGTTCCCCGAGAGTCTTCTTGATTTGGTCAATGACTTAATCATTGGAGAGCCAACGCTGGGAACACACCCCTAGCGCTTTGCCTTCATTGCAAGACACTTGGCTGGAAGTGGAACCCACTCATCACACGGGGCAGGACTGAAGAATCGCTCCCGATCATCAACCTATTTATCAAGCACAGGTATATAATTTTTCTTTGTTTTTTGCTTCATTTATCGATGTAAAATAGGAGGGGGTGATATGTGGTTTATTTTATAAAAATAATATAAATAATTGAATAAATAATACTAAAAAAATAATAGGAATCTCTAAGATTAAAATATGATTGTCACTAATAAAATAAACTCAACTAAAGCAGTAGAAAGACTCTATCGAAATAGTTTAGTAAATAAGGTGGTATTCATATTTTAAATTTATAAAAATCAAGCTTTTCCCAAGACTTCTATTAAATTCTAGTGTGGAAAATATAATTGAACTAATTAAGGAATACGATTT
>JAHSUH010005250.1:0-28083 GCA_025388415.1 Cynanchum wilfordii
ATTAATCTTGGTTAACAGGCCAAATTATAGTTACAAAGGTGTAACTTTATGCTCCATAAGTCCTGCACTGAGATTCCACATAAAACAATATAATATCCAGGTCATCCCCAACATCCTACAGAACTTCTTGCTGGCTCCCGTCTATGGTGATGGTGGCATATTTAAGTGTGATGGTTGTGGGAATATAGGCCAAGGTTTCCATTTCCATTGTTCTATTTGTAGCTATGATCTTCATCTCCATTGTGCCCAGTTGCCTAATGTTCTGCTGAACATCACTCACATCCACATCAGCTCAATCTACACCCATCTAAAAATAATAATTACAAGGGCTCGCACCACTATTGCAATGCATGTTCAGGTGAATGTTTGAGCATGACTTATAGTTGTATCAAATGCCAATTCTTTCTCCACCCGAGTTGTGCCTCCTTCCTCGCTACATTTCTTTTGGTCAAAATTGTCAATTCACTCTTTCCCTCATGACCCATTACAGTACCGGATCCGGGTCAATATCCCATAATCAATATTGCAATTTCTGTGGCAAAATACCGAGTCAAGAAAACTGGTTCTATTATTGTAAAGATTCTGGAATTTTCGCTCATTTGGACTGTGGAGCCGTGCAAGCACTTGCTCCAAATTTGTTCTTTAATGATCTGAAAAACTACGACGGAAGGGGATTCAAAGAATACGTCGAGCTTTACGTAAAAGGTGTACATATGCAAGGAATGCAATTGCAAGAATATTCATCAAGAATTTCCCAAAATGTGGAGAAGGTGCCAGAAAATCTACCACTTGAGCAAGAATTGAAGCACGAGCATACAATGGTTCTAATCATGGAATTCGATATTCCAACTAATTACCTACTATGTACATGGTGCCACCAACCACTTTCAAGCGCAGTCTATGGTTGCCAACAGTGCAAATTCTTTGTGCACAAAATATGCTATGAAGCCCCAAGAAAAATCACACATAATTTTCATCTTCAACATCCTCTAATACTATTACCTCGCATACCTAGACAAAGAAAATGGTGCACTGCCTGTGATAATCTCATAACTGGCACAGTTTTTTCATGCAAACCTTGTGGCCTTTTTCTACACCCTGAATGTGCATTGTTACCTCAAGAAACTCGATATGAACGACATTTTCACAAAGTCTTAAATCTTGTTTATGAGATTGAAGGTGAGGTATGTGAATCCGATGAACACTATTGTCAAGTATGTGAGTTGAGGTTATATGAAAAATGGGCATACCAATGTGCACATTGTGAATATATTGCACACTTGGCTTGTATGGTTCCTTTGGCCTTGCCATCAAGGAAGAATGATGGGAAAGAAGAAACGGGGAGACACAAGAGTAAATTGGCATCTGAGCCAAAGAAAATCAACTAGAAATTTCTAAATTAAGCTCAATTTGAACAGAGCAACCGCTATAAACATAGGCTCCCAATGACAAAGAGGCTATGAAATTTTGACGTCAGTTTTTTTTCTTCTTTTTTTTTTCCCATAAATCAATAATAATTAGTTTTCAGCGTTACGAGCTTCTGAATAGCCATACAGTTCTTCCAATCCTCAACTCTTTATGGAATAAGTTTATGGTTGTTATTGGAATCATCTGTTTCCAATTGAAGGTTTAGTAGATTTAAAGTATATTGCATGCATGAGGATATTTGCAAAATAAAAACCTTGCGGATGATAAAGTCATATTAATAAGTTTGCATTTTTAAACATTGCGGATGATAAAGTCATATTAATAAGGTTGAGTTTTTTGAATATATCAAATAAAGTTGATACTTGATGATGATTACTGTCATGAAATGTCTTTTTCAATAGCCCACCAAAATAAATACTTAACTTTTCCTACATGCCAAGCACACAACAATACCACTTGCATAGAATTGGGCAATTTAGCAAAAGAAAGGGACGTCACAAGTAAGTACGGGCAAATTTGCCCAACCTTTCTATATTAACAAATAGATAAGGATCACAAGATTTGAGCACCTATGAACAAAGGTGCTCGGTCAATACAAGACCAATGATAAAATACAATCTCCACACTTATTCTATCTAACTCACAATTGGCTATCTATTGCATTGCCCGCTCTCTGCCAATTTTGTGCAACGTCACCCCTATTTACAGCCACAACTTAAGGTTGTCCCACACGGGACACATCCCATCTTCAATTTTCTAAAGCATCTAAGACTCCCGCTCGGACTATAATTCTAATTCCCATAAGGACTCGGACTTGTGCCATTGTCTGTGCCATAATGCTCAGTTCACCGACCACGATGCACCACTCAGCCCATGCACATATTTTGGTCCTTCATATAGTTTGGTATATAACCAAACCCCAATGCACATGTCTGCACAACACATTGCTCTACACTGCCATGATTGTCCCATGCCTCAAGACAAATGGTCTTACAGTTGCCTTTTAAAAAAATAAAACAGCTTACCATTTTCTTTGTTAATTTTACTATTTTGAAAAAATAAAAATATCTTACCATTTTCTTTATAAATTTTATTTTTTGAAGAAATTCTAAAATATCTTATCATCCTCTTTATAAATTTTACTATTTGAAAAACCCGAAACATCTTATCATTTTTTTCCACACATTATACCATTTTATTTATAAAATTTTACTATTTGTGAAAACTAAAACATCTTACCATATTTTTTAAACATCTTACCATTTTCTTTATTAATTTTACTATCTGAATAAACTAAAACATCTTACCATTTTTCAATACATCTTACCATTTTCTTTACTATGCTGACGTAGAGAGGACAACAGGTGTACATGAGCTTTTTCCTTGTCCATTCTTTTTGTGCATCTGATCTATTTAAGGACCATAATGTTTTAACAAACATATTTGCATAACTATCTTTTACATACATCTAAGAGGAAAGATGGACAATTATTTAAAAATATGTTTACTTTGCATCATATTTTGTGCTTTAACAACCAGTAAGTATCATCTCTTCTTGTAAATAAAACACATAGAGTTAAGTGTTTGAGAATCTATTAATATGGTTCTATCACTACTTATAATAGAACGTAGTTTATTTCTTCTAAAAATTCTACGATGAATGTGAAAATTACGTAAACACCAACACAAAAATATTTTTTATATTTATTTAATTTTATTTAAAAAGTTTAGTTTTAAAATTGTATTAATTTCTTTTATTTATCTATATTTCTCATCCTCTCTTTTCTTTTCTCTTTTCCCTTTGCAGCCCAAGTGCTCGGAATAGAAAATGGAAGAGAAGTAGCAAGGAAAACTAATAGGGAACAACGATCTTATACAACTTTGTTCTTGTGATGCCAAGTCTGATAATTGTGCCTTTTGTGGCCTTGAATGCTATTATAGTACTAAATGTCCAACATGTCCTCTAATTTATAAATGTGATAAACCGGAGTAATATGAACTTTGTTATGAGATATATATATATATATAGTTTGTATATTTGGATATGTGGATATCCAATACTTGGAACTGCTAATTCTAATATTACAGAGGGAGTTTCGATCCATATTTATGTAAGCTTACTCCATTCAATAGCTACATTGAATAGAAATATGCTATTTTCTCCCTCTCCTATCCTTTCTACAATGTCCCTTGTACAATTTTATGCTCCATCTACAAAACTCTCTTGAATGCATCAAAGGTGTGAAGAAGAAGAGAAAGGGAAAAAAAAAAAAAAAAAAAAGGAAGAAGAAAGAGGGAAAAGAGAAGAATATATATAACTATAATGCTTTAATAATTCCCCTTATTTTTTCTTGTTTATGTTTTATTCCTTATATTATAATTATTATTCTATTCTATTAGTATTTATATATTCCATCAAAGATATAACAAACTATCCACATGAGACTTTATCAACTCATTTTATTTTCTGAGGTTATAAAATTAGATGATGTTGTAATGCAATCTATCAAAAGGTTGCATCCAATGCAACTATGGACTAAACGAATAAATGAATTACATGTGTACTATGGTAACCTACAATACTAGGTTAATAAGTTAAAGGGAGATGTGACATTTTGTATGTTTGACACATCATTAAAAATTACCTATTCAATAGGTTACCAACAAATTCTGACCAAATAAAAAAATAATATAATATTATAGTAGTAATTTTTAGCTATTTTAAAGTAAATATAAGCATAAAAATGGTAAGTTTGATAAAGAAAATGGTAAGTTATCAATTTTGATAAACATCTTACCAATTGTTTTTCACAAATCTTACTATTGATAATAAAATTAAAACATCTTAGCAATTTCTTTATAAATTTAACTATTTCAAGAAAGCAAAACATCTTACCACGTTTTTCCCAAACTTTACCGTTTCTATCAAAGATTTTACTATTCGGGGTTTTGATTCGGTTCATTTTTTTGTTAATATAAGTCGAATAAATAATATAGTAACTTTTACAGCAAAAAATGGTAAGTTATAAAGTTTTTTAAACATCTTACAATTTGTTTCACAAATCTAACCCTTTTTTCCAAAAATATTACTATTAATGGAAAAATAAAAACATATTATTTTCAAAAAATAAATTTTATTTCAAGAAACTAAAACATTTTACAACTTTTTTCACAAATCTTATCATATTTTCCACACTTTCGACTATTGATAAAAACTCAAAACATCCAACCATTTTTTCCACGCATCATACTATTTTACTTATAAATTTTATTAGATGAATATATTAAAACATCTTTTTTTTTTCAAAAATCTTATTAATTTCTTTATAAATTTTACTATTTGCAAAAACTAAAATATCTTACCACTTTTTCCACACATCTCACCATCTTCTTCACTAATTTTACTATTTGAAGAAACTAAAACATCTTACCATTTTCTTTAGAAATTTTACTACTTGAACAAACTAAAACATCTTACAATTTTCTTTATAAAGTTTACTCTTTGAAAAAACTAAAACATCTTACCATTTTTTTCAACACATTTTACCATTTTCTTTATAAATTTTACTATTTAAAAAGGCTAAATCATCTTACCATTTTTTTTTACACATCTTACTATTTTCTTTATAAATTTTACTATATAAAAAAATGAAAATATCTTACCATTTTTTCTACAAATCTTACCATTTTCTTTATTAATTTTACTATTTAAAGAAACAAAAACATCATACCATTTCTTCCATACATCATACCATTTTCATTATAAATTCTACTATTTGAAAAAATTAAAATATCTTATCAATTTCTTTATATATTTTACTATTTGAAGAAACTAAAACATCTTAAAATTTTCTCTATAAATTTTACCATTTGAAGAAACTAAATCATCTTACCTTTTTTTCTAGACAATTACCATTTTCATTGTAAATTCTACTATTTGAAGAAACTAAAACATTTTACCATTCTATCACAAATCGTACCATTTTCTTCATAAATTTTACCATTTGAAAAAAGTAAAACATCTCACCATTTTCTTTATTAATTTTACTATATGAAAAAAAAAAAAAAATCTCACCATTTTCTTTATTAATTTTACTATTTGAAGAAACTAAAACATCTTACCATTTTTTCCATACATTTTACTATTTTCTTTATAAATTTGACCATTTGAAAAACTAAAACATCTTACCAATTTTTTCACAAATCTTACCATTTTCTAAATAAATTTTACTTTTTGAAAAAAAAAAAACACATCTTACTAGTTTTTTCCACACATCAACCATTTTCTTTATATATTTGTCTATATGAAAAAACTAAAATATCTTACCATTTTCTTTATATATTTTACTATTTGAAGAAACTAAAACTTCTTACCCTTCTTTACACAAATCTTATCATTTTCTTTATAAATTTTAATATTTTTAAAAAATAAAACATCTTACCATTTTCTTTGTTAATTTTACTATTTGAAAAAATAAAAATATCTTACCATTTTCTTTATAAATTTTATTATTTGAAGAAATTCTAAAATATCTTACCATCCTCTTTATAAATTTTACTATTTGAAAAAACCTGAAACATCTTATCATTTTATTCCACACATTATACCATTTTATTTATAAAATTTTACTATTTGTGAAAACTAAAACATCTTACCATTTTTTCCACACATTTTACCATTTCCATTGTAATTTTTACTATTTGAAGAAACTAAAACATCTTACCATATTTTTCAAACATCTTACCATTTTCTTTATTAATTTTACTATCCGAATAAACTAAAACATCTTACCATTTTTTTCCATACATCTTACTGATAACGCTAAATTTGATAATGTTTTGGAAGGGTATTTGTGCATAATTGTTGAGGATTATTAGAGTAAATTGAGATAAATATGTTAATTGTGCACTTAATTGTGATATTTTGTTTTGGGAAGTTTGTGGAGTCAATTGATCAAAAGAGCGAAGTTCGGGGACTAAATATGCAATTTCCGGAAAGATTTACACAACTAGCCCAGGAACACGCGCTCAGTCCAAGAACACGCCCTGCAAAGCCATTGAACACGTGCTCGGACCAAGAACACGTCCACACATAAGAATGAACGCGGCCGGAATCAACACGCGCTCGGTTATAAAACTGTCACTGAGCCCGTGTTGATGCTCTGTTCCGAGATTTTAGAGAATTTTGTGTAAAATTACTATTTTACCCCTGTTTTGGTTATCTATAAATATTGGGATTTTTACCATTAATTGGGGTTGGATGAAGGCTATATTAGAGTGAGATTAGAGGTTATTTTGGTTAGTTTCTCACATTATTTTTAGATATTGAATATCATATTGGGTTTTTCTTCAATTTCATATATTTTGGTATAGACTTTGGGGAATTTTCTATTACTTTGATTGAATACTTTTGATTAGATAATTCCCTAGGTTGTTTTAGTGAATAAATGTTTCTAGTTAGGTTATGAAATCTCTCCTTGGTCTATGAGGTAGAGTTTTGTGACTTGATCAAGAGGATTTTGAGCTACTTCAACCATTCAAGCTTCAAGGAACAAGAAGAGGATTCAAGAAGAAAGTTGAGGTGAAGAGATCTTTCCGGATTCAATTGACAAACTGGTTTTGGAATTATTTTCTTACCTTCTTCAAGTATTTTTGTTGATAATTCTTGTAATCTAGTTTACCAACCTAATAGGAACTCTCTTCTCCTACATTTCTTTAGAGTAGAAGTGGTTGGTTTCATGTTATACTTTCACTATGGGATTGATCTATTGTGAGTTGATTGTTATGATTTCATTAACTTGAATTGCAATTTCAATTATGGCTTTGATTTGATTGTTTATCTTGAGATGAGCTATAATTCGATCTAGTGGTTCGGGTTAACACTAATTGTTAAGCCGGACCTTGGATATACGATTAGTGCTAGGTTAGTTGGATTGTCTTCCTATTGATGTACGGACCTTGGATGATTAGTAGGGATTTGATCTTACTAATATATTCGAGTTGTTCTTCACGTATGAATTTCTTTCAACGACACGTATTGAGGAAGTTCATCTTTAGACTCGGATTCGGTGAAATTGTAATAGTTGAATCATGATACTTGATTTTGTTATGAAGTGTATCCTCCACTCTCTCTAATGTGTTTAGTGAGTTCTTCACATATTCAATATTATCTCATCCATGATTTTACTTTACTTGCTTTTAATTTGCTTTCTAGGATTTAGAAATCAATCTTATCATTCTTGATATTGGTTGATTTACTTGTTGAATGATCCTTATTCACAAATCATATTCATAATTAGTTTGATTATATTTTCCACACTAGAATTTAATAGAAGTCTTAGGGAAAAACGATTTTTATAAATTTAAAATCTGAATACCACCTTATTTACTAAACTATTTCGATAGGTGCTCTGCCTAATTGAGTTATTTTATTAAGTGACAAACCTATTTTAATCATAGAGACTCTTATTATTTTAGTACTATTTATTCGATTATTTTTATTAATATTATTTATAACTCAAAATAACACATCACTTACCATTTTCTTTACTATGTTCGACGTAGAGAGGACAACAGGTGTACATGAGTTTTTTTCCTTGTCCATTATTTTTGTGCATATGTATTCTATTTAAGGGCCATAAAGTTTTATCAAACATATTTGCATAACTATCTTTTACATACATCTAAGAGGAAAGATGGACAATTATTTAAAAATATGTTTACTTTGCATCATATTTTGTGCTTTAACCAATAAGTATCATCTCTTCTTGTAAATAAAACCCATAGAGTTAAGTGTTTGAGAATATATTAATATGGTTCTTTCACTACTTATAATAGAACGCAGTTTATTTCTTCTAAAAATTCTATGATGAATGAGAAAATTATGTAAACACCAACACACAAATATTTTTTATATATATTTAATTTTATTTAAAAAGTTTAGTTTTAAAATTGTATTAGTTTCTTTTATTTATCTTTATTTCTCATCCTCTCTTTTCGTTTCACTTTTCCCTTTGCAGCCCAAGTGCTCGGAATAGAAAATGGAAGAGAAGTAGCAAGAAAACTAATAGTGAACAACGATCTTATACAACTTTGTTCCTGTGATGCCAAGTCGATAATTGTGCCTTTTGTGGCCTTGAATGCTATTATAGTACTAAATGTCCAACATGTCCTCTAATTTATAAATGTGATAAACCGGAGTAATATGAACTTTGTTATGAGATATATATATATATATATATATATATATATATATATATATATATATATATTATGTTTGTATATTTGGATATGTGGATATCCAATACTTGGAACTACTAATTCTAATATTACGAAGGAGTTTCGATACATATTTATGTAAGCTAACTCCATTCAATAGTGATATGTCGGATTTATATCGTATTTTTAAGGGGTAATTATGTTTAATTATGTTTAATTTAAAGTCTAATTAGACTTAATTAAATGGAAATCACACAAATTTGCTCTGTTTTCACTTTTTGGAAGTTTTAGGACTGAAATTAAAGAAATGAAAAAATCAAGGACTAAAAGTGCAATTTTTGGAAAAAGTTCAACACGGGCGTGTTTCTACCCGTGTTGCACTCGTGCTGGAGACACGCGGCACGGGCGTGTTGAAGACGACTTTGGCGTCCCACATCAAATTTTTCTCGTTTTCAGCTCCTTTTCTACTCCTATAAATAGAGGCGGAAACCAAGCCTTTTTCACCAACCACCAACACACAAGAGAGTGCAGAGTTGCAGAGAATTTGAGGGATTTCGAGTCTCTACTTCCGTAGATTCTCATAAATTACCCTCATAGTTAAATATTTTCGAGTTTTTATATTTTTCTTCTTAGCTTTAGGGTTTGAGCCTCGACCATAAGGGAGAGCTCTATAGCTTAGTTGAGATGTGTGATTCTAGAAGATTTCGTGGGCAAGACAAGGAGGAAGGCTGGTAGGGTTCGAGAAGAATCGGAGGTCAAGTCCCGCTCGGCAGTAGTGAGAACAAGATGACAACTTTTCTTTTCCCTCTTCTCAAGTATATTATTTTTTCGTTCTTTTATTTACTCTCTCTGTCTCATGGGATTCCTTTTATTATTAATGATACAATTAGAGCTTTTATTAATTTCCCGGGAAGGATACTGTTTGTGATTATCATTGTGATTATTATTTCTTTATGCTTTCAACTTAGTTTCTTATTCAATTTATGCCTTGACACATAGGTTTGCATCTAGTTGAGCGTATAATTGGAATAATTAATTAATTGAAGGTTTGTTAAGGAGACCCGACCATAGGAGAATTATTGAATTGCCGGATTAGGTGTAATAACTTGCATCAACCATAATGAGGTTAGGCAGCTAATAATATCGAGTTAGTAATCAATGCAAATCTTAAGATTAACTTATTAAATTGACGACTAAATAATTAATCTACGAAGTTTTAGGATTACTTGCAACGACCCGTATTGAGGTAATCACATTAGATAAACCCCGGTGCGGTAGTAAAGTTAATATTAATCATAATTGCCTTAGATTTGCTTAAAGCTACATCTATGAATATGGTCATTCTAATTGAATCATCGAACTGAATAAGAATCCTAAACCATATTTGTTTCAATTCTATTTATGTTCTAGCAACAATCTCATGAATTGATTCTTATCCTAGGGTTAACTTTTGTTAATAAATTCTTGTCATACTTAGTAATTGTTTATAATCTGTTATCAACGTCTTTGGGTCTATACGATATTTTATAAATGTAAAATCGTTGATGCTTCAATGTTACTATCTGCATACGATAGGTACTCTGCCTTAGATTTTGGTTATTTAAGTGACAACCTATTTGTTTTGCTTGAATTAATCTCAATCATAATCTATGCTAAAAATATAGTAACCAAAATTCACATCAAATAGCTACATTGAATAGAAATATGCTATTTTCTCCCTCTCCTATCCTTTCTACAATGTCTCTTGTACAATTTTATGCTCCATCTACAAAACTCTCATGAATGCATCAAAGGTGTGAAGAAGAAGAGAAATGGGGAAAAAAAAACAGAAAAAAAAAAGAAAAATTAAAGAAGAAAGAGGGAAACGAGAAGAATATATATAACTATAGTGTTTTAATAATTCCCTTATTTTTTCTTGTTTATGTTTTATTCCTTATATTATAATTATTATTCTATTCTATTAGTATTTATATATTCCATCAAAGATATAACAAACTATCCACATGAGACTTTATCAACTTGATAACTCGATTTTATATCGTGTTTTTATACATTAATTGTGTTCAATTCGAGTTAATTATGAAGCTAATTGGATTTAATTGAATGGAAATTACGCAAATTCTTTCTATTTTTGATTTCGGAAGTTTCGGGGACCAAAATTGAAGAAAGGAAGAAATCGGGGACTAAAAGTGCAATTTTTGGAAAAAAAGACCAGCATGGGCGTGTTCCTGCCCATGTTGCTGGCCGTGTTGGAGACACGCGACACGGACGTGTTCAAGGCAAGCACGGGCTTGTTCAAGGCAATTTTGGCGCAATTCAATGTCCCACATGGAAATTTTACCTCTTTTTCAACTCTATTTCACTCCTATAAATAGATTCACTCCCCCAGTTGTTGAAGCACACCGGAATCACTCGGAACAAGAGCATTTCCGTGTTTCTAGCCAATACAAATTTCGTGATAAGATCCAGTCTAGTTTTCAGTTTTCATTTTTCTTTCTTCTCGAGTGTAGGGTTGAGCCTCAACCATAAGGGATACCCTATAGTTTAGTTGAGGGGAGTGGTAGCTGAAGATCTTTAGAGCGGGATAAGGATCCGGAGTACTAGTCTCGGCAAGGTCCGGAGGATTAAGCCGGTCTGTGGAAGCAGTGAGAGCAACACGACAACTTTCTCTTTCCTTTTCTTTTCGTTCTTGTATTACTTTTCCTTTATATGTTATGATTCCGTGTCCTAGGATTCTCTTTATTTAGATTGATTAATTAATGATTTATACATTTCCGGAAAGGATACATTTTAATATACATTATGAATTGCTTATTGTTTTACGCTTTCGATTTGATTCTCGAAGTATGATTTACTCCGCATATGATAAAAACTATTTGTTTGATTGTAAGAATCTTGAGGATTGAGTTTGATTTATTCATAGAAACTTGATGCTAGTCTAGTTGTAGGAAATCCCTGTTATCTTGAGCACATCTATTTTGGCGAAATTGTTTTACTGATGAATTACTTTTGGACTTTTAGTTAAATAGTGTTAGACCATCTGAATGTTGTGATAGCTGTTATGGTGACTTGATAGGGGTTTGAGAAGCATGCCACTAGTTTATTTTTCTGTTATTTATTTTAATAAGGGTAGTTTGCAAGTGTTCTTTGCTACTTAGGAATCACTCCGAAGGGAATTGAATGCCCGGTGCCCTAAGGTCTTTGAGGTTTGGGAGCCACCGGGAGTGAGACTGCTACAAGGGTGGTTAAAGTTAACATGGTTAAGTAAATGCTTATACCCACTGCATTGAAAAAAAAAAATATATATATATATATATATAAATATATGTTTGAAAAAAAAAAGAGTATATATATTAAAAAAAAAAAGAATAATAACTGTGGCATTGTGACTTGATCCCTAGATGGTTAATTATAATTAGCTATTGTGACGTCTAAGTGATCAACATACTATCTTTCTACTAGTTTGAAGGGAAGTCTATTGTTTGGATGATGAGTCGGATTAGAACACACACTACCCACGGGAGATTCTTTGATTAGATGTGTGTTGATTTAATATGGATATTTTGAATTATTTCTTCTTGATTTGCACATGATACATTTGATGAGGCATTAGGATTAATTCACTATTTGATAGTCTATTCTGATTTTCCGAACGGTTTAAATTGTCGAACACCTCCCGTGCTTAATTGATAAACATGGTTAGTTGAGTTATATGTGTTTTCTTGGATTATATTTAGTAGTTTGCTTAAGGACAAGCAAAAGACTAAGTGTGGGGTATTTGATAACTCGATTTTATATCGTGTTTTTATACATTAATTGTGTTCAATTCGAGTTAATTATGGAGTTAATTGGATTTAATTGAATGCAAATTACACAAATTCTTTCTGTTTTTTATTTCAGAAGTTTCGGGGACCAAAATTGAATAAAGGAAGAAATCGGGGACTAAAAGTGCAATTTTTGGAAAAGAAGGCCAACAGGCGTGTTCTTCTGTTGTTGCTGTGCCCGCGACACGGGCGTGTTCAAGGCAATTTTGGCGCAATTCAATGTCCCACATGGACATTTTACCTCTTTTCAACTCTATTTCACTCCTAGAAATAGATGCACTCCCCCAGTTGTTGAAGCACACCAGAATCACTCCGAACAGGAGCATTTCCGTGTTTCTAGCCAATAGAAATTTCGTGATAAGCTCCAGTCTAGTTTTCGTTTTCATTTTTCTTTTTTCTCGAGTGTAGGGTTGAGCCTCGACCATAAGGGATACCCTATAGTTTAGTTGAGGGGAGTGGTAGCCGAAGATCTTTAGAGTGGGATAAGGATCCGGAGTACGAGTCTCAGCAAGGTTTGGAGGATTAAGCCCGGTCCAGTGGAAGCAGGTGAGAGCAACACAACAACTTTCTCTTTCCTTTTCTTTTCGTTCCGGTATTACTTTTCCTTTATATGTTATGATTCTGTGTCCTAGGATTCTCTTTATTTAGATTGATTAATTAATGATTTATACATTTCCGGGAAAGGATACGTTTTAATATACATTAGGAATTGCTTATTGTTTTACGCTTTCGATTCGATTTGATTCTCGTATTGAGTTTATGCTATGAAACTTAGGTTGATGAATGAAACTACAATAGTTAATTAAATTGACGGTTTGTTAAGGAGACCCGACCATAGGAGAATTAATGAATTGCCGGATTAGGTGTAATAACTTGCATCGACCATAATGAGGTTAGGAAGCCTAATAATCTCGAGTTAGTAATCAATGCAAATCTTAAGATTAACTTATTAAATTCACGACTTAATAATTAATCTACAAAGGTTTAGGATTATTTGCAACGACCCGTATTGAGGTAATCACATTAGATAACTCGGGTACGGTAGTAAGAAGATTCGAATTCATAATTGCCTTAGATCCATTTGCAAATTGAACTTTCGAACATTGTTCAACTTAATTAATCATACGTACTTCATTAGAGATCTTAGCTAATTATCTTTCCATTCTTGTTTTAAATATTCTTTAAACAAACATATCTGAATTGAATGGACACATAGGACTAATTCCCTGAACCTTAAAGTTTGTCATAATTGGTAGAAACTAACCAGCCGTCACCAACGTTCCCGTGGATACGATATTTATAAATTTAAAATCGTGGTACTCCCGTGTTACTATCTGCATGCGATAGGTACTCTGCCTTAGTTGTGTTTGATTTTGTGACACTGTTTTGTGAGATTATTTGCCTTATTTGATATTCATTTTTACTCACTCAAAACACACACCACAACTTCATTTTATTTTCTGAGGTTATAAAATTAGATGATGTTGTAGTGCAATCTATCAAAAGGTTGCATCCAATGCAACTATGGACCAAACGAATAAATGAATTACATGTGTTCTATGGTAACCTACAATACTAGGTTAACAAGTTAAGGAGAGATGTGACATTTTGTATGTTTGACACATCATAAAAAATTACCTATTCAATAGGTTACCAACAAATTTTGACCAAATAAAATAATAATATAATATTATAGTAGTAATTTTTAGCTATTTTAAAGTAAATATAAGCATATAAATGGTACGTTTGATAAAGAAAATGGTAAGTTATCAATTTTGATAAACATCTTACCAATTTTTTTGCACAAATCTTACTATTGATAATAAAATTAAAACATCTTAGCAATTTCTTTATAAATTTAACTATTTCAAGAAAGTAAAACATCGTACCACGTTTTTCACAAACTTTACCATTTCTATCAAAGATTTTACTATTCAAGATTTTGGTTACTTCAGTTTTTGTTAATATAAGTCGAATAAATAATATAGTAACTATTACGGCAAAAAATGGTAAGTTATAAACTTTTATAAACATCTTACAATTTTTTTCACAAATCTTACCCTTTTTCTCAAAAATCTTACTATTAATGAAAAAAATCAAAACATATTATTTTTCAAAAAATAAATTTTATTTCAAGAAACTAAAACATTTTACAACATTTTTCACAAATCTTATCATCTTTTCCACACATCCGGCTATTGAAAAAAACTTAAAACATTTAACCATTTTTTCCACGCATCATACAATTTTACTTATAAATTATATTACATGAATAAATTAAAACATCTTCCTTTGTTTTTTTCCAAAAATCTTACCAATTTCTTTATAAGTTTTACTATTTGTGAAAACTAAAATATCTTACCACTTTTCCCATCCCCCCCTCTCTCTTCACTAATTTTACTATTTGAAGAAACTAAAACATCTTACCATTTTTTTCCCCACATCTTACCATTTTCTTTAGAAATTTTACTACTTGAACAAACTAAAACATCTTACAATTTTCTTTGTAAATTTTAATATTGGAAAAAACTAAAACATCTTACCATTTTTTCCACACAACTTACAATTTTCCTTATAAATTTTACTATTTAAAAAAAAAACTAAAACATCTTACCAATTTTTCAACACATTTTACCATTTTCTTTATAAATTTTACTATTTAAAAAAACTAAATCATCTTACCATTTTTTCCAAACAACTTACCATTTTCTCTATAAATTTTACTATTTGAAGAAACTAAAATTTCTTACCATTTTCTTCATAAATTTTACTATTTGAAAAAACTAAAACTCATACCATTTTTTTACACATCTTAATATTTTCATTATAAATTTTACTATATAAAAAAAATGAAAATATCTTACCATTTTTTCTACAAATCTTACCATTTTCTTTATTAATTTTAAAGAAACAAAAACATCGTACCATTTTTTCCATACATCTTACCATTTTCTTTATAAATTTTACTATTTGAAAAAACTAAAACTTTTTACCATTTTTTCCGAAAACCTTACCATTTTCATTATAAATTCTACTATTTGAAAAAATTAAAATATCGTATCAATTTCTTTATATATTTTACTATTCGAAGAAACTAAAACATCTTACCATTTTTTCCACACATCTTACCATTTTCTTTATAAATTTACTATTTGATGAAACTAAAATATCTTAAAATTTTCTCTATAAATTTTACAATTTGAAGAAACTAAATCATCTTACCTTTTTTTCTAGACAATTACCATTTTCATTGTAAATTCTACTATTTGATGAAACTAAAACATTTTACCATTCTATCACAAATCGTACCATTTTCTTCATAAATTTTACCATTTGAAAAAGTAAAACATCTGACCATTTTCTTTATTAATTATACTATATGAAAAAAAAAAAAAAACATCTCACCATTTTTTCCACGCATGCTACCATTTTCTTTATTAATTTTACTATTTGAAGAAACTAAAACATCTTACCATTTTTTCCAAACATTTTACTATTTTATTTATAAATTTTTCCATTTGAAAAACTAAAACATCTTACCAATTTTTTCACAAATCTTACAATTTTCTAAATAAATTTTACTTTTTGAAAAAAAATAAAACATCTTACCATTTTTTTCCACACATCAACCATTTTCTTTATATATTTTTCTATATGAAAAAACTAAAATATCTTACCATTTTCTTTATATATTTTACTATTTGAAGAAACTAAAAATTCTTACCATTTTTTCACAAATCTTATCATTTTCTTTATAAATTTTAATATTTTTTAAAAATAAAACATCTTACCATTTTCTTTGTTAATTTTACTATATGAAACAATAAAAATATCTTACCATTTTCTTTATAAATTTTACTATTTGAAAAAATTCTAAAATATCTTACCATCCTCTTTATAAATTTTACCATTGAAAAACCTGAAACATCTTATCATTTTTTCCACACATAATACCATTGTATTTATAAATTTTACTATTTGTGAAAACAAAAACATGTTACTATTTTTTCCACACATTTTACCATTTCCTTTATAAATTTTACTATTTGAAGAAACTAAAACATCTTACCATTTTCTTTATTAATTTTACTATCTAAAGAAACTAAAACCTCTTACCATTTTTTTTCCATACATTTTACCATTTTCTTTACTATGCTCACGTAGAGAGGACAATGGGTGTACATGAGATTTTTTTTCCTTGTCCATTCTTTTTGTGCATCTATATTCTATTTAAGGACCATAAATTTTTATCAACCATATTTGTTGATAAATCGATTTTATATCGTGTTTTTTGTATGATAATTGTGTTCAATTTGAGTTAATTATGGTATTTATTGGTTGAAATTAGTTGATTATAACATCTAATTACATTATTTTGGTTTTAGGAAAGTTTTGAGGACTAAATTTCAAAATTGGACAAAATGAGGGGTTAAAATGCAATTTATGAAGAGTTTGGACGGCCATACACTTCTCTGGACCGGCCGCCAAGAGCCCAGGATCCGAAAATCGTGCTATTTTCACCCGAAAAATGTCTAGAATTCCCCCAATTTCACCCCTATAAATAGAGGCATCATTTGCAAGCTTTGACACACCAGAATTATAGAGAACACGAGGAATTATGTGCTCTAAACGATAGATCTTTCGTAATTCACTCGTAGATCTTCTTTTTTCTCGTTTTTAGTATAGGGTTTGAACCTCAACCGTAAGGAATAACTCTATAGTATAGTGAGAGATGTAGATCTGTAGATCGGGATAAAGATTCGAAATTAGGAATCTTTCGGATCTAGAGAAACGAGTCACTCTGTTGGAGTTGTGAGAGCGAAAACGGCAACCTTACTTTCTCCTTGTCTTTTAATTCTTGTATTTCATTTGCTTTCATTTGTTATAATTCTGTGTCATAGGCTTCTATCTTTAGAATGGACAATTAGAGTTTTTATCTCACATTTTCGGAAAGGATACGATTTAATATACATTGTGAATTAATTATTTTCTTGCGCTTTCAATTTGATTTCCTGATTAAGTTTATGCCATGAAACATAGGTTGATGCATGATACTTGATAGGTAATTGAATTGGCGATTTGTTAATGTATCCCGACTGTAGGAGATTTAATGAGTTGCGATTAGGACTAATAACTTACAACGACCGTGACGAGGTTAGGCATCCTAATAATCTTGAGTTTGGAATTAATGCTAATCTTAGGGTTATGTTATTAAATTGACGCCTTAATAACTAATCTAAAATGGTTTAGGATTACTTACAATGACCAATATTGAGGTAATCACATTAGATAACTCAAGTATGATAGTAAGATAATTTGAATTCATAATTGCCTTAGATCCACTTGCAAGTTGCATCTTCGAATATAGGTCTTCCTAATTGAATCATTGGAGCTTAATTAAGATTCCTATTACTTATCTTTACTTGCTTTGTATACTTTCTTTTCCATATATCAATCTCCTTGAATTGAATTTGATCTAGGACAAATTCTCAATACACTACACTTTGTCTTAATTGATTGATTCTATTAAGATGTTATCAACATTCTTGGGATTAAACGATATAATTTATAAATTTAAAATCGTTGATGCTTCCAAGTTACTATCTGCATTCGATAGGTACTCGCCTGAGGTTATGTTTGTTTAAGTGACAATTTATCCTAATTAATCACAAACATAGTTGTGTAAATGCATGATAACAAATTACACATCATATTTTTGGTGTCGTTGCTAGGGATGCTAAATTCATAAACATTTTTAAAATTCCTAATCAAAATTTTAGAAACTTTATGATTTGGTAACCGTAGTATCTATCCTTTATGACAAAATTAGTGGAATTATACCTCATTTTCCTAAGTATATGGTTTTCTAAATTGTTAATTTTAGAAATTATCTAGAATTATATAATTAAGGTCATCTAGTTTTAGAAAATTCATTCTAAAACCATACTAGGAAAAACTCCAGATATTATCTAGAGTCGGAAAAAAAAATACAAAATACAAAATTTTTTTTTTTCAAACTCTTAAAATTTTTCCTTTCCCTTCTTATCTTATCGAAACTTCATGCATAATCTATCTTTGGTATTATCAATTTTGTTTTAAAAAAAAAAAAATTTCAACTTCATCGTGCGACGATCCACCTGAATTGAAACTGGAAGGTTTTTCCATACCACCTTTGCTATGGATTCCTAAGATAAAGGTAAGAATCTACTTGATTAGAATTGCAAATCTAAATGAGCAACTGATAACTCGATTTTATATCGTATTTTTATACATTAATTATGTTCAATTCGAGTTAATTATGGAGTTCATTGGATTTAATTGAATGGAAATTACGCAAATTCCTTCTGTTTTTTATTTCGGAAGTTTCAGGGACCAAAATTGAAGAAAGGAAGAAATCGGGGACTAAAAGTGCAATTTTTGGAAAAAAGGCCAGCATGGGCGTGTTGCTGGCCGTGTTGAGACAAAGCACGAGCGTGTTCCTGCCCCTGTTTCTGGCCGTGTTGGAGACACGCGACACGGGCGTGTTCAAGGTCCCACATGGAAATTTTACCTCTTTTCAACTCTATTTCACTCCTATTAATAGATGCACTCCCCCAGTTATTGAAACACCAGAATCACTCGGAACAAGAGCATTTCCGAGTTCCTAGCCAATAGGAATTTTGTGATAAGCTCTAGTCGAGATTCAGTTTTCATTTTTCTTTCTTCTCGAGTGTAGGGTTGAGCCTCAACCATAAGGGATACCCTATAGTTTAGTTGAGGGGAGTGGTAGCTGAAGATCTTTAGAGCGGGATAAGGATCCGGAGTACGAGTCTCGGCGAGGTCCGGAGGATTAAGCCAGTTCGTGGAAGCAGTGAGAGCAACAAGGCAACTTTCTCTTTCCTTTTCTTTTAGTTCTTGTATTACTTTTCCTTTATATGTTATGATTCTGTGTCCTAAGATTCTCTTTATTTAGATTGATTAATTAATGATTTATACATTTTCGGAAAGGATACGTTTTAATATACATTATGAATTGCTTATTGTTTTACGCTTTCGATTTGATTCTCATATTGAGTTTATGCCATGAAACTTAGGTTGACGCATGATACTACAATAGTTAATTAAATTGACGGTTTGTTAATGAGTCCCAACCATAGGAGATTTAGCGAATTGCCGGATTAGGTCTAATAACTTGCGGCAACCATACTGAAGTTAGGCAGCCTAATAATCTCGAGTTCATAATCAATGCAAACATTAAGATTAACTTATGAAATTGACGACTTAATAACTAATCTACAAGGGTTTAGGATTACTTGCGACAACCATATTCAGGTAATCACATTAGATAATTCGGGTATGGTAGTAAGATGATTCGAATTCATAATTGCCTTAGATCCGTTTGCAAACATAAATTTCGAACATTGTTCAACTTAATTAATCATACGTACTTCATTAGAGATCTTAGTTAGTTATCTTTCCATTATTATTTTAAATATTCTTTTACTCAAACATATTTGAATTGAATGGACACCTAGGACTAATTCCCCGAACCTTAAAGATTGTCATAATTGGTAGAAACTAACCAGCCGTCACCAACGTTCCCGAGGATACGATATTTATAAATTTAAAATCTTGGTACTCCCGTGTTACTATCTGCATGCGATAGGTACTCTACCTTAGTTGTGTTTGATTATGTGACACTGTTTTGTGAGATTATTTGCTTTATATGATACTATATTTTTACTCACTCAAAACACACACCGGATTTTTGGCGCCGTTGCCGGGGACGCTAAATTCATAATATTTTTGAAATTCCGCGCAAAATTTTAGAAATTTTATGATTTGGTAACGGTAGTATCTATCCTTTATGACTTGATTAGTGGAATTAGACCTCACTTTCCTAAGTATACGGTTTCCTAAATTGTTAATTTTAGAAATTATCTAGAATTAATTAATTAAGGTCAACTAGTTTTAGAAAATTCATTCTAAAACCATACTAGGAAAAACTCTAGAGATTATCTAGGGTCGTTATAAAAAAAAAAAGAAAAGAAAAAAAAAATCATGCCTAATCTATCTTTGGTATTATCAAAAACTGAAATTTTTTGACTTCATCGTGCGAGGATCCACTTGAATTGAAACCGAAAGGGCTTGCCATACCACATTTGCTATGGATTCATAAGATGAAGGTACGAACTTCCTTGATTATAATTGCAAATCTCAGTAAGGAACAAAAGAGATTGATTTAGGATGCACTAAAAGAGGTACAAAAGAGCTTTTGCTTACAATTACTGACAATCCAGGTATCAATCCTAGCCTTTACTCTTATACATGTTCTATTGTTTTCTGGATAGCTGTTCTAGCTATATTATTTCTTAACATGATAAGAGAGTTTAAGGGAGTTTATAGATGATTTCCTATGATATATATACGTTCATGCATTGTTTGTGAAATCTAGAATCTATGTTTTAAAGATGCATGAAAACAACACATATGCTTAACTGGAAAAGTTATTCCTTTTGTGTTTGATAAGGCATTTTTGAATGAATTTTATTAAAGGAATTCTTTCACTACTGCACTCATTATAACATCCCACCGATTGAAATTTATTATATGATATGTGATGTTAGTAATTATGCAGTAAGAGTTGTTTGAGGACAAAGATATGCTATGAAATTCCAAATGATATATTATGCTAGCTGTTGTATATACATTTGATATATTTGGTCTTGTCCAACACTATTATGTACATTGATCACCCTGCACCCACTTGTTGAATTATAATGCATTTTGTGTACATTGGATAGAATCCTAAAATTTGATGAATTTGATAAATATGGAAATTCAATGAACTTTAAATGGAAAAATAGGATTTGGCATGATAAACAGTTTAAGGAATTTCAACTAAATATTCACATTTGAAATGTTTTCGCGGGATGTTTTAAAGCTATTCGAAGACTCCTTTATCATCAAACAAGTCTCGCCATGGGAGCTTGTGAAGTAATGAATGAGGGTGAAACATCATTCAAAGTGAACAAACAGAAGTTGAAATTTTACAGGGAATTGTTCGAGAAAATCGAACATAAAGTCCTTCTAAGGAGGAAAGGCAGTCCAACTTAACGACTGAAAGAAGCGCTTATAGGGAGGCAACCCTATGTTTTTATTTTCATTGTTTTGTTTTGTTTTTCTTTGTTTCTCTTTTGTTTGTGTGTTTTATTTTAAAGGTGTCTTATGTGGTTTTTGGCGTAATTTATGTCTACTCTGTTTATTTAGAAACTAGATGCTCCGGAATAGGATTTTCACATTTATTTAGAGACTGGATGTCTAGTTTAGGACTACTATGCTTACTTGAGTAGATTCTGGAAGTTCCGGGCAGTACAAATGTGCTAAATTATCATGGCATGATAGAAACTGGATGTTCTACATTGGGATTACATTGTTTAATTAAATACATGTTGGATGTTCCGGATAAGACATTGTTTTGTCAATTAATGTATTGAGTGGATAATGATTGTTCCAGTACAAATTTTACTGCATATAAATTGTTTGGAACACATCAACTTCAAAAATGGTAGAATTCGATTGTGCATGTGCAATGCACGACCGTGTTCATGGGGAACTGTGCAAACTTTGCTACTCATAGCTATTCATTACTCTATCCCCTATTTATCTCTAAATTCGCTCAACTCTCTTTTTTTCTATCTCTGTATACATATAGTTGCTACCTTGCAGCTATGATATTGAAGAGAGTTCATCCTCCACCGATCTCTATCTCGATTTATTCATTTCAAGTAGATCGGAACGTAGCTATTGAGCGCTACAACTCATTTCTGAGAGGATTAGTACATCATGGCGGAAGAATTGATTGGGAGACCCTTACAATTCTTGAGTTAGATACACAGATGCATACTCTACCATACAACTGCAATTTTAATGCGGAAGAGCTACTTACGAGGTACTAGTATGTAAATCTTCTATACTTTTTGAGCATCATAAAAAGTCTATTTCTTTAAGACTTGCTGGATATGATCATGATTTAAGTATGAAGAGAGTAGAATTGTCCTTAAAATCTATTTTGGGACAATATCACTGTTCATCATTCTGTTTATCTTAGAAGGTCAAAAGCTTCGATTATTCATTCAGGACTTCCTTGTTTGCATGTTATTAATAGAAAGGATAATATTGAAGTGATTCATGCCATAGACAAAAATGAGTTATCACATGTTTTTAGACGTATTCCCGTGGACATAATTAGAATATTTGATTTGAACTGCTAAGGAATATGCTACTAACACTTGTGAACGTGTTTTGAGACATAACTTCAGTAGAGTTGTGAGATTTCTTGGTATAGATATTGCAACTGCAACTCTTAGTATGGAAAGCACATCTACTACACCTGTGACCATCACTACCCTCCCCGGAATATGGACGGACATACAAGTTGAGGGTATATGAATATCCAACGAGGATGAGGTTCCATCACCGCCACCACCACACCGCCACATCATTTCGATTTCAGCAGCCAATGCAACCACCGGATACCTAGTTTTTCTTCCTCTTTTTTTTCTTTTTCTTTTTTTGCTGTTTTTGTTCTTTTTACTTTGTTTTCTTGTTGGTGCTTTCGATTTTAGGATATTACTTAGTCTTGGGCATCTATCGTATCCGCTTTATTTTACTGAGTTAATAGATGTTTCGATTGGTGCGGGGTATTCGCTTTTCACCTACCTTCAACACTGAGGACAATGTTCATTTTAAGTGCCGGGTAGGGGTGAATTTCTACCGTCGGCTAAATTTTGCTAAAATTTTTAGAATTTTCTAGAATTTTATGGCAATTTAAAACATTTTGGGACATCTGATAAACTTTTTGAAGTATGATTTACTCTGCCTATGATAAAAACTATTTGTTTGATTGTAAGAATCTTGAGGATTCAGTTTGATTTATTCATAGAAACTTGATGCTAGTCTAGTTGTAGGAAATCCCCTGTTATCTTGAGCACATCTATTTGGGCGAAATTGCTCGATCGATGGATCGCTTTGGACTTTTAGTTAAATAGTGTTAGACCATCCTGGATGTTGTAATAGCCGTTATGGTAACTTGATAGGGCTCTGAGCAGCACGCCTCTAGTTTATTTTTCCGTCATTTATTTTAATGGGGGTAGTTTGTAAGTGTTCTCGCTACTTAGGAATCACTTCTTGGGAATGGAATGCTCAGCTGCCCGAAGGTCTTTGAGGTCCGTGAGCCCCGAGTGAGACTCGCTACAAGGGTAGTTAAAGCTAACATGGTTAAATAAACTCTTATACCCACTGCATTGAAAAAAAAAAATATATACATTTTTTTAAAAAAAAAAAATAGTATATAAAAAAAAAAAAAGAGAGAGTAATAATGTGTGGAATCGTGACTTGATCCCTAGACGGTTACTTATAATTAGTTGTTGTGACGTCTCAGTGATCAACATACTATCTTTCTACCAGTTTGAAGGGAAGTCTTTTGTTTCGATGATGCGTAAATTAGAACACACACTACACCCGTGGAGATTCTATTATTAGATATGTGTCCATTTATCATGGATATTTTGAATTATTTCTTCTTGATTTGCACTCTATACATCTTTGAAGAGGCATTACGAGTATTTCACTCTTTGATAAGCTTGCCAATTCGGAAACGATTGGTCGGACAAGCTCAAATTGTTAAGATTCTCGTGAACATCTTTCGTTCTTCCAGTTGATGAGCATGATTAGTCGAGGTATACGTGTTTCCAAGAATCGTACTTAGTAGCTCGCCGCAGGACAAACAAAAGACTTCGCGTCGGGTATTCCACAACCTGATTTTTATATCGTGTTTTTAAGTACATTAATCAGGTTCAATTCTGGGACATCATGGAGTTAATCGGATTTAATTAAATGGAAAATTGATGGAAATTCTTTCGCTTTTGATTTCGTGTTTCAAGGACCAAAATTGAAGAAAGGGAAGAAATGATCGACTAAAAGTGCAATTTTTGAAAAAAAAAAGGGTTTTTTTTTTTTTTTTTTTTTATTAAATCAACACGGGCGTGTTCCCGTCTCTGTAAGGTTGGTCGGGCCGTGTTAGCGACACGCTACACGGGCGTGTTCTCCGCCCGTGTCAAGCGAACTACAAAGTCCCACACGAAAATTTTCACCTGTTTTCACCCCCTTTCTACTCCTATAAATAGACGTACTTCACTCCCTGCTGAACCACACTAGAATCAATTTTCTTGCAAAACGGTGATCATTTCCGTTTTCTTAGCCAATAGAAATTTCTGTGCTCCTCTCCACTTCTAGGTTCTTTTTAAGTTTTTACTTTTCTTCTTCTGAGTAGGGTCGAGCCTCGACCTACAAGTGATAATTCTTATAGTTTAGTCGAGGAGGGAGTTGAAGCCAAGATCTTTGGAGAGTGATAAGGATCCTCGAAGTATGAGTCTCTTGGCCAGCTGCCATAGGATTAAGCCTGCCCTGTGGAAGGTGCTGAGAGCAATCACGACAACTTTCTCTCTTCTTTTTCTGGGCGCTTCTTGTATTACTTTTCCGTTATATGTGACGTATTCTCGTGTCCTAAGATTCTCTTTATTTACATTGATTACCCACGCATTCCTGTTACATTTAAAAGGATACGCTTTTAATATACATTATGAATCGCCTTATTGTTTTATGGGCTTGAGATTCGATTCTCGTGATTGCAGCTTATGTTATGAAACTTAGGTCGATGTACGATACTACAATAGTTAATTAAATCGTGACGTTTCATTAGGGAGACCTAACTCATAGGAGAATTTAAAAAATCGCTTTGTTATTAGGCTCCAATAACTGCCAGACGAACATAATGAAGTTAGGAAGCCCTGGCCAATCTGTAGTTAGTAATCAACGCAAATCTTAAGATTAACTTATCGTAATCTGACGCCCACTTCACAATTAATCTACAAAGTTCCATCATTGCAAACTTCACCCGTATCGAGGTAATCACTTTAGATAACTCGAGTACGGTAGGTAATATCTATCTCGAATTCATAATTGCCTTAGATCCGTTTGCAAACGAACTTTCGAACATCGTTCCCCTTAATTAATCATCTTACTTCATTAGAGATCTTAGTCAATTATTTTTCCATTCTTGTTTTAAATATTCTTCCATACAAACATACCCGAAGTGAATGGACACATAGGACTAATTTCTCGAACCTTAAAGATTATCAAAATTGGTAGAAAGTAACCGGTAGTCACCAACGCATTCGAGGGATACAATATTTATAAAGTTAAAATCATTGGTACTCGATGTTACTATCCGCATCCGATAGGTACTCTAGCCTTAGTTGTGTTTGATTATGTGACATTGTTTTGCGAGATTATTTGCTTTATATGATACTATATTTTTACTCACTCAACACACACCAACAACAAACGAATTTGATTCTGGATTCACTAAAGAGGTACAAAAGAGATTGTGTTTACATAAATTCTGACAATCCGGTATCAATCCTAGCCTTTGCTCTCATACATGTTCTATTGTTTTTATGGATAGTTGTTCTAGTTATATTATTTCTTAACATGATAAAGAGTTGATAGATGATTTCCTGTGTTTGGTATACATGTATTGCTTGTGAAATTTGGAATCTATGTGTTTTAAAGATACATGAAAGCAAATATGCTAACTAGAAAAGATATCCTTCCGTGTTTTATAAGGCTTGTTTGCATGAATTTTATTGAAGGAATTCTTTCACTACTTCACCCATTATAACATCCCCCTAATTGATATTTATTCTAGGGTAAAATATCCTAGTGACACCTTTTAGAGTTCAAAATCCAAATTTAGCACCTAAGGAATTTTTGGTTCATTCAGGTTTAAAAAGTCTCACTACATGCCCTTCCGTCAATTTTCTCCGCCGGGTCAGATTTTTTACCGTTAGTCAACCCTTTTTATTGTTTTGGGCAGGGGCATTTTTTTTCAAAATTAAAAAATAAACCCTAATTTTTTATACAGGGTAATTTTGTAATTTTTGATAAAATAAACACTAAAACCTGAATTTTTCTCTCTTTTATTCTTCTTCTTCCACACATTCATTACTAATTCTTCTAAAATTCACATTCCCCGTTTTTCCAAAATTCAAATCTTTTTTCCAAAATTTATATCTTTTAAATTTATATCTTCTTCCAAAATTCACATTTCTTTTCAAAATTCATTTTTGTTTTTGTATTTTTTCAAAATTTAAATCTTTTTCCAAAATTTATATCTTTTAAATTTATATATTCTTTGAAAATTCACATTATTTTCAAAATTCAATTTTTTTATTTTTCAAAATTCAATTTTTTTCCAAAACTTATATCTTTTAAATATATATCTTCTTCCAAAATTTATTATAACTTGTTCCAAGATTTACATTTTTTTTCAAAATTAAATTTTTTTTTTTCAAAATTAAAATTTTTCTTCCAAAATTTATTATAAAGGGTATTTTTGTAATTTAAATAAAAAACCCTAAAAGCCCTAAATTTCGCTCCTTTGTTTGCTCAAAGAAAAGAAGAAGAAAAATCATCAAAGCCTCATTAATTTTCCATTTTCCAATTTCCATGTTCATGTAAGCAAGAAAGAAGGGACGAGTCCGGGTTCCACACGAACACCCGAAGAACGAACAATAATAGCAATAATAATAATTCCAAGAAAAACTATGGAAAATTAGTCGATTCACTAAATCCGCACAAAAAAAGGCCAAAAGAAAAAAAAAAAGTTTCGATTCACTGCATGCACCGTTTGTTGCTCTAAAATTTCAAATTAATTTCCCTAAATTTCAAAAAAATTTCCCCAATTTCCCGGCCCCAAGTCCGTGACCAATTTGAAGAAAAATAAGGGTGGGTGAGTGAGAAGAAGAAGAAGAAAAAAAAAACATAAGAAGGAAGAAAGGCGGAAGAGGGAGGGGAAGAAGAATGAAGAAGAAGAAGAAGAAGAAAGCGAAAGCGAGAAGAAGGCAGAAGAAGAAGAAAAGAGAAAAGAATTAGGCTTTTAGGTTTTTATTGAAAATTACAAAAATACCCTTTATAAAAAATTAAAGTTTATTTTTAATTTCTGGACAAAAATACCCACTTTACTTAAAATAAGAATAAAAGGTTGACTAAAAAGTCAAAAATCTAACTGTGGAGAAAATTGACGGAAGAGGCATATAATTGGGGCTTTTTTAAAACTAGAATAGCACTTGTGAGCAAGAAAATTCCTTAGAGTGCTAATCTTGAATTTTGAACTCTAAGAGGTGTTACTAGGATACTTTACCCTTTGTTATATGATATGTGATGTTTGTAATTATACGGTATAGGTTGTTTGAGAGACAAAGATATCCTACTAAAGTGTCAAATGATATACTATGCTAGTTATTTGTATATGCATTTGATAAATTTGGTCTTGTCCAACACTATTATGTACTTTGAAAACCATGTGCTCACTTGTTAGTGTACATTGGATAGAATCCTAAAAATTTGATGAATATGGAAATTCAATGAGCTTTAAATGGAAAACAGCGAGTTTGGCGTGATAAAAGGTTTAAAGGAATTTCAACTTGAGGATAAAATGTTACTATATTCACATTTGAAAGTTTTTACGGATGTTTTAAAATGCTATTGGACAAACTCCTTTGTTATCAAA
>JAHSUH010005251.1:0-45407 GCA_025388415.1 Cynanchum wilfordii
GCAAAACCATTGATGCCCTCGTTTCTTTGTCACGTTAACATTGCTTCTTCTGGGTTTTCTGATGAAGCATTTGATTAAAAGTATTGTAAGTGATAAGATTAGGATTGTATAAGCTTTGAAACGTATTCATAGCATATTCAAGTGAGATGCGAGAAGACGATGTAAACTTGGGTAAAAAAAAAAGTGTTCTCTTTAAAATTAGGTGACTAAAATCGAAGATGGATTTGCTTTAATTGTTTGATATCTACGCATTTCTTCAAAAGCGGAAGAGTTTATCCATCATTCTTGGTGGTATATGGAGAAAGGTTTGAAATGTGTGGTAGAATACAAGAAAGAACAAAAGAAGAGCGGGTCGATCAATTAAAGAAGAACAGAAACTAATGCGTGATGACATCAAATATGATCATGTTTTGGAGGGTTAATTGTGCATAATTTAGGAGGGTTAAATTGAATGTATTGTGGTTATCTGGCTACAAGTCTTCTCTCTCTCTACGCTCACGCTCTCGGCGTCTCACGCTCTCCCAAAATGTGGGAGTTTTCTCTCAAGAATATTTCTTGAGTCCGAGAATCCTTTTCAAAATCTTTTGAGGGAATTTACGAATTCTAATTTTAGTATATACGATGACGGTGATACGGTGGAGTGGTGGGTCTGTATCGTGTTTTTCTCCTTATATCGCCTCGTGTTTTTTTTCTCTCATGGATGATTCCATTGTTAAACGATTAAGCAATGTGGTGTTGAATGAATCCGAATCGAGACTCTCGATCCGGATAATCCGATATTGATGAAGGAATGAAGGAAGATGAGTTAAGTGTTAAGTACATGTTTATGGTGTTAAAACCATAAATTTTGAGGGATTTAAAACAGCAATGGGTCGAGCATGGCGATGTGGGTCTTTTTCAATCCAGTATGATGATATGTTCTACGGATCTTCTACGGCACTAGTACACTTGTGGACTTTGTATTATCAAATGGACCATGGAACTTTGAGAATAATCTCGTCTTGAGTACGCCCCAGACCGGGTTCTTCTCACGGGATTACCTCGGATACCTCTACACTATGGAGGTAGGTTTAAAACTTTCAAAAACCTTAGAGTCATGCATGGTTTCGACAGTTCAGGGAGGATCGCATCAATGGTACAAAATTCTTTCGCTTTAGGGTCTCGGTTGACATCACAAAACCTTTAAAACGAGTGTTCCGAATGGCGACACCGGATGGGAGCGTACATATGGGACTATTCAAATATGAGAGGATTCCTACTTTACTGTTTCTTTTGTGGTAAGATCGGTCACCGGTATAGACAATGTGATTTGCTACCGGAGGAAGATGTGGATGTTAAATCTATGTAAGTGCGGCTCGTGGATGGGTGGAGTCGACCATTTGCATTCCATCAAATCTTCTCATTAGATTATCGAGACTCCTGCATCTGGGGTGTCACCACATGAGGATTCAATGGATTCGGATCTCAAACCGGTGTGGTATATACAGATCTAGTTACTAAAGATCAAGGGGAGGAAAAACTTTCTTCTCCTCCTCCCCTGCTCAAACGAGGTTGTTGTCTATGGTCCGGTGCAACGTGCAACTCAAAAGAAACGATCAACAACAGAGGCACATAATGACGCTCGGAAGGATGTGCAGACTTTTGTCCTCAAGAAAAAGAAAACTTCAACGGCGGTGGTTGTTTGGCAACCCCGCCGATCATATTGAGTAATTTCGGAATTGCGGGGTCTAGGGTCACCTCAAGCAATTCAAGATCGAAAAGGCCCTTATTCGGTCTCAAAAGCCCGCTATTGTTTTCTTAATTGAGACTAGATTATCACAGCAACGTTTTCTTTCTTTAAAATGTCAACTTGGTTTCCATAAAGGTTTTATGGGAGAGAGACAGGTTTTGGTGGAGGATTAATTCTACTCGGCGAGATTTTGTGGAAGCTAAACTTGTTAGCTATTCACAAGGACACATCGACATTTGGATAGACAATTGGTTTGGGGAGGGTGGCTGCTTCCTAACCGGGTTCTATGGACACTCACAAGTGTCTCAGCGAAGACACTCTTGGAGTCTGCTCGGACGTATTGGACAACATAGACAACTACCATGGTGCATTATTGGAGACTTTAATGAATTATTGTACCCGATTCGAGACCCGAAACCAACGAGAACGCCCAGCTTATCGGATACAAGGCTTTCGTGATGTCACCGCAAGTCTTCAACTCATCCCGAAATCCCCATGATGGATGCATCATTTACTTGGTGTAATCAACGACATGGTAGTGCGTCCGTACGTGCGAAGTTAGACAGATGTTTTGGCAATAGGCCCTTTTGCGCTGCTCAACCACATAGCAGCGTTGGTACTCTCCATATGGTGACTTCGGATCATCACGCCCTACGACTAGATCTTAACACATCACATATTTCCACTCCGGTTCAAAAGCCTACTCGATTAGAGCCTTGGTGGCTTCGGTTTGAGGATTGCATGGACCCGATTGAAGGGAGGCTGGAATATTGGAGAACGGCCAACACCAAGTTGTATACAAGATCTTTGGAGGACATCAAAGGCTCTCTACCGGTCCGTGGAGTCGGCGGAGATTTGGAAACATTTCAAAGAACATTAAAAAGATACGAGAGGAAATACTATGCATGGAACGTGATGGTGCAGACACAAATCTGATTTTGGAGAAATACAAGAAGTTGGAGGGGGTTGATCCATGGTGATAATAACTATTGGAAACAACGGTCTAGATCAAATTGGCTACAAATAGAAATACGACTTATTTCCACCACCATGCAAACCATCGACATCGGAGAAATCACATTTCCAAAATCAAAGATGAAGGAGGTGTCTTGGTCACTGCCCAAAAGGATATATCTAATGTGGCCACCGGTTTCTTTTCATCCCTTTTTTCCACAAATACTACATGCACTGATTATGATACAATTTTTACTGGATGCTCTTTTGCTCATTTGACGGAAAATGATAAGAGCAACATGGGGAAGCCATTCACTGCAAATGAGATTTGGGATGCCCTAAAAGTAATGCATCCAACAAAAGCACCAGGCCCGGATGGTGTCCATGCGAAGTTCTTCCAAACTCAGTGGCATACCATCGGTAGAGACATCACAACTATGCTTTTGGATTGTCTTAATGGAGGTAGTTCCATTCGTGATTTAAATAGGACTTTTATTACACTTATTCCGAAGATTAAAAATCCGCAATCAATGGTGGACTTTCGGCCTATTAGTTTGTGTAATGTGGTGTATAAAATTTTTTCTAAAGTTTTGGTGAATCGTATCAAGCCTTTTCTTGATCTCATTGTCGGAGAATTTCAAAGTGCTTTTGTTAGCAATAGGTTGATCTCAGATAATATCATCATTGCTTCAGAAGTGTTCCATTGGCTCAGTACAGGTAGCAAATCTAATAGCAAACACGCTTTTGCTATAAAGATTGATATGAGCAAGGCCTATGATAGGGTTGAATGGGCTTATTTACATTGGGTCCTTCATAAGATGAATTTCCCATTGAACATGATTCAGCTTATTATGCAATGTGTCTCCACAGTGTGTTTCCAACTCCTTGTGAATGGCGAACCATCAAGGCAATTTACTCCCACAAGGGGCTTAAGACAAGGAGATCCCCTCTCTCCTTATCTCTTTATCCTTTGTGCGGAAGGTTTGTCAAATTTGATTAAGCAAGTGGCTGATCGGGGTGTTTGGAGAGGTATCCGGATGGGAAGAGATGCCCCTCATCTCTCTCATCTATTTTTTGCAGATGATTGCCTCTTTTTCATGCAGGACACACCGGATAGTGTTTCTACATTACAAAGTCTTCCGTTTTCTTTTCCAAACACATGCCGGATAGTAGACGACAATCGATTGCAGGCTTGTTGGGGATGAACATTTGTAATGGCGAAGGTAAATACCTTGGCTTACCTTACTTAATGGGTCGATCCAAGAGGAGCATTTTCTCATATTTACGAGAAAGAATGTGGAAGAAAACCCACGGATGGAAGGAGAAGTTACTATCTCGAGGTGGTAAAGATATTCTTATTAAATCTGTCTTGCAAGCTATTCAGTGTTTTGCTATGTCGGTCTTTAAATTGCCTAAAGCTTTATGCAATGAATTCCATTCTCTAATTCAACGGTTTTGGTAGAGTTCAAACGTTAATGGTTCTGGCATGTCTTGGGTAGCTTGGAATAAAATGTGCAAAGCTAAGGTTCATGGAGGCAAAATATTTTGCTCGAACTGGTTTTCTTGATGCAGGTATTGGACGTTGTCCATCCTATGTTTGGAGATCAATGTTGCACGGGCGGGAGCTATTGATAAAAGGCCTTCGTTGGAGGATAGGGGACGGAACCCAGCCTACAAATTAGGTGTGCAACAACAAATGGTTTCAACGGCAGGAACTTCCTCAGATGTTTCAGATTGGTCGATTATTTGGAAATGCAAAATCCCTCCGAAGTTTCAAGTATTTGCTTGGCAGCTTTGTCATAACTCTCTTGCCACTGGTTCGAATTTATGTCATCGGAATGTTAGAGTTAACACACGCTGCTCAAGATGTGGGCATCCCAGGGAGGATGATCTTCATATTTTCTTTCATTGTGACTTTGTTCGTTGTGGATGGGATAATTTTGATTTTAATCCATTCAGCTATCTCTCAAAGGTTTATCATGTGTTTATGGGGGTTATGGACTGCGAGAAATCAATGGGTCTTCTCAAACAAGCATCAATCGGCTTCAGATGTCATAAAGAAGGCGATGGAGTTCTTGAATTTGTTTCAAGAGGAAAGCCATGGCATGACGATCTGACCGAAAGTTCCCTCAACTGCGCGGTGGCGGCCGCCGGATGGAATTTGGTTGAAACTCAACACAGACGCAACTTTCTGTTCTCATGGTGCTTTGGTTATGGGTTTATCTTGCGCAATAGCGTTGGCGAGACTATTTTGTCTGGAGCCGGACCTTTACACACACCTACTACAGCTGAGCATGCAGAGATCTTGGCAATTCATAAAGGATTGGAACAAATTAAAGATTATTGGGGAGAATCTATTATGTTTGAATCGGACTCTCGGAATGTTGTTCACCAACTACACAAGGATGACCGGAATTTATCAATGGGTGGTGTCTTACTAGATAATTTAAAGTCAAAGTTGTCTCGATTTGTCATTACTCGATTCCAGTTTTGTCCTAGAGTTAGTAAACTGTGTTGCTCATACTCTTGCTAAAATTGGTATTTCCCTTGTTTGATGTTGTATGGGTTCAGGTCCTCTCATCCTAATGTTCGGGACACCATACATACTGATTGAGTTGGCTCTTAATTGAATTTGATGCCTTTTTTCAAAAAAAAAAAAAAAAAATGTTTTAAATTGAGATAAATTGGTTAATTTTGTACTTAATTGTGATATTTATGTTTATAGGAAGCTTTTGGGGGTAAATTAACCAAAAGAGTGAAGTTCGGGGGACCAAATGTGCAATTTGTGCTCAACACGGCCTGAACACGAGTGCAACACGGGGCGCGACACGGTGCACAACACGGGTGCAACACTCTCGTGTTGTTCGATGTCAACACGGCCGCAACACGGTGCGCGACACCGGGCGTGTTGAGTCGTAATCCGATTTTTCCATTGTGAAATGATTATTTTACCCCCTGCTTCATGTTTTCTATAAATTATAGGATTTTCAACAGTGTTATGGTGGTTTGTAGATTGGCTTGGTGGCCAGATTGGTTAGATATTGGATTTCATATTGGGTTATACTTTGATTTTCATTTCATACACTTTGGTATAGAACTTAGGGAATTTTCTATCAATTTGATTTCATATCTTCACATAGAGGATTTCCTAACTTGTTGTAGTGATAAGTGTCTCTAGATAGTTTGTGTAATTTCTCCTCGATCTATAAGGAAGGAGTTGCTCAAGCTATTCAAAGGGAGATTTCCCTTCATCAATCTTTCGACGCTTCAAAGTTGCAAGGAGAAGATCAAGAGAGGAGTTTAAGAAAGAGATCTTTTCAATATCAATTGACAAATGATTATGGCATTACTCTCTTCCCTTCTTCTATTACTTTTGATGATTTTTCTTGTAATTTAGTTTACTAACCCAATAGGAACTCTCTTTTCCTACATATCTTTAGAGTAGAAGTGGTTGGTTTCATGTTACATTTTCACTTTGGGATTATTCTATTATGAGTTGATTGTTATGATTTTATTAGCTTGAATTGCAATTTCAATTATGGCTTTAATTTGAATTCTTATCTTGAGTTGAGCTTTAATTTGATATTGTGGTTCGGGTTAACACTAATTGTTAGGTCGGACCTTGGATATACGATTAATGCTAGATTAGTGTGGTTATTTTTCTATTAATGGACCGGACCTTGGATGATTAGTAGAGATTTAATCTTGCTAATATTTCCGAGTTGTTCTTCATTTATGAATTTCTTGCAATGACACGTATTAGAGAAATTCATCTTTAGACTTGGATTTGGTGAAATTGTGGTAGTTGATTCATGGTAGTTGATTCCAATGTGAAGTGTCTCCTCCACTCTCTCTAATGTCTTTAGTGAGTTCTTTAATATTCAATACTACTTCATCCATCTCATTTACTTGCTTTACTCTACTTGTTTTCTAGGAAAATTAGTTCCAATTTCATCACTCTTGATGTTGGTTGGATAAACTCTAGATTGATTCATTCCTCCAAAACATGTTCATAATTGAATTCATTATAAATTCTTACACCTAAATTTTAATAAGGAATCTTGGAAGAAAACGATTTTATAAATTTTAAAATCTTTAATACTTGCTTTTAAATAGGTACTTTGCCTCATTGTAGAATTGTGACAGTTAGTTATTCACTTAATTCTTATTAATTCTATCACTATTTCTCTCATTTATTTATCTAATTTTTATATATGAAAAGCAATCATCAATGCTCTTCCCTAAGAAACCTACCACATATAGTAATGGATTTCCTCCAAACTACCTTCAAATTCCCAAGACAAACAACAAAGTATGGAATCAGAAATATTTAGCCCAAACCGACGTGAATTGACCATGTTGCTCCAATTTGATACACATACTGAATTTCAAGAAATGCAGAAGGAGATAATTCCTGAGACCAAACTTGAATTCCTTGAACAAAGTTCGAATCTTTGTTCTTCCGACAACAGAAGGCACGCATCACTAGACTGGCATTACTCAATAAGAAACTGCATCTTTCAAGGGAAAAGGAGACAAGCCCTTTTGCTTTACACCCGGATTCGCGGATTTGGGAGCCATGTAGTTGGTGCAATACCGTCAGTACTCAAAGCTTGTGCTTCTCTCGCTATGCTTAGCCTTGGGAATGCTCTCCATGCCGAGGCTATAAAAACAGGGGTAGAATTTGACGTAATGGTTGGGACTACATTGGTCGATATGTATGGCAAATGTGGGGATATTAGTAGCTCCCGTAAAGTGTTTGATATTATGCCTGAAAGAGATATTAGAACATGGAATGCACTGATTGGAGGATACATGAGAAACGGTGATACAGATTCTGCAACTTCTTTATTCGAAGATATGCCGATGAGGACATCAGTTACTTGGAATCAAATGATTGATGGGTTTGCAAAAAGAGGAAATATGGCAATGGCCAGGCAGCTGTTTGATAAGATTCCAGGGGAGTTAAAGACTGTGGTGACATGGACTGTGATGGTTGATGGGTATGCAAGATTTGGGGAGATGGAGGCTGCAAATGAAATCTTTAAGGTAATGCCCAAAAGGAATTTTTACGTATGGTCATCAATGATTTCGGGTTATTTCAAGAAGGGGAAAGTAGATGAGGCAACAGCTATTTTTGGTCAAATGAAATTGAGGAATTTGGTAATTTGGAATTCATTGATTGCAGGATATGTGCAAAATGGATTGTGCAAGACAGCATTGGCTGCTTTCCGAAGAATGCAATTTGAAGGCTTTCAGCCAGACAAGTTTACAGTGGTGAGCCTGTTATCTGCTTGTGCTCGGGAGGGCCTTTTGGATACAGGAAAGGCAATACATGAAATGATAATCCAGTTAAAGCTTCACTTAAATCAGTTTGTTCTAAATGGATTGGTGGATATGTATGCAAAATGTGGTGATTTAAACAATGCAAAACTGATATTTGACAAGATGTCAATAAAAAGTACTGCAACTTGGAATGCTTTAATATTGGGTTATGCTATCCACGGACAATGCTGGAAGGCAATTGAATATGCTAGCAAAATGGTGTTCACAGGTGAGAAGCCGGATAGTATAACTTTTCTTGCTGTTCTATCTGCTTGTGTGCATGGAGGTTTTGTGGAGGAAGGATTAGAAACTTTCTCCAATATGGAGAAATACGGATTGAAAGCAAGCATCAAACATTATGGTTGTGTAGTGGACCTTTTGGGACGAGCTGGGAGATTAGAAGAGGCTTATAATTTAGTCAAAGAGATGCAAATAGAACCTAATGAGAAAGTTTTGGGAGCCCTACTTGGAGCTTGCCGGATTCATTCAGACATAGATATGGCAGAGCTCGTGCTGAAAGAGATTGAAAAATTAAAATGTTGCAGTAATTCAAGTGATCCTAAACATTATATCCTTCTCTCAAGCATATATGCAGCTTCAGAGAATTGGGAGAAAGCTGAAGGAATGAGGGTAGCCTTAACAAATGTAGGGTCTCAAAAGACTCCTGGTCATAGTGCAGTTATTTTTGAAAGTGCTGAAAATGGTCTGATTCGACCATCACAGTATGATTTTTCAAATGATTTGAATCTCACATAAACAGGTGGTAGAAAATTAGAGTAGTTCCACACGACCAGAAACAAACTGTGCTCTGTATTTGACACCAAAACTAGAGGTCTAATTCTAACCTCTCTGTATTCTAAGTAACTGTCTTAACATCATCATCTTTATTGTATCATATGACCCTGAAAGATTCAGCTATTCTTTTCAAATCTTTGTAGTGCCTTTTCCATTGAAGACCTGGGGAATGAAAAATCAATAACTCTCCATCTTTAGTAATTATGGAAAATTCTGGAATGAAACATTCAATGGAAAAAGTTGAACACCTACCATTTCCAGTTATGCTGAACAGGTACAGACGATTTCCAGCTGCTGTAGCTGTGATGAGAACATGAGGTGGCTCTAACTCGTACAGGTAATATTTTCTTCCAGAATGTTCTGCTATTTCAGCGCTTAATACCTTCCCTTCTACATTCTCACCTATCACTTCTGGCCCAAATGCATTAATCACCTTTTCTGGTGGTCCAATTTCTTCAATCTTTGCATCATCGTCAATAACTATTCATTAAAAAGTGTGAACAAGATTTTAGGTCAGTGTCTACATATAAGAGAATGTTGTGTGTGTCTATCATGATATACATGAACAGATATTTCCTAATGAATTTTTGTACATATATGATTTGTGTGAATTGGTAAAACAAGCACGTATACTGTCTACAGCATCAAAGTTGGAAGAGAAACAAGAATCACAGAGAAACCTACCATCTGAAAATCGTTTACAAGGAGCAACAATCACAAAAAGACGTCCTTGTTTGGGGCTGGCAAATCTCAGATCGATCTCTGTGCCTCCAAGATCTGCTATTGATACCGGAACCTGTTTCATTTTATTGAGAAGCTACCGCCATTAGAGAAGCCAAGAAGAGAGCTAAAAATTGAGTTTGTGTGGATTCATTCTTATTACTTACCTCATCCCAATCCTGAGGCACTGAAAAGGCATATGGGATTATTGGGCTCCACCCAACACCATGCCCTCCTGATTTATCTTCTGGTCTCTGGTATGTTCTCCAACCTGCCTGAGCAAAGTTTCCCAGTGAAGGTGAATATTTACTACTCCAAAATTAAACTACTAGTAATTCCTATGTAGTAAAAGGGATTTATTTACTTTACAGCATTCATTTGAATTTAGACTTTCGTGTTCAGTCCTTCATCTAAAAAAAAAAAAAAAAAAAAAAAAAAAAAGCTAACCTTGTTCATCAGGTTCAGAGAGACCTGGTACCCTTCCTGCCAGTAAACCTTGTTTTACAACAGCCAAACACTCTCCAGGGAATCCAACTGTTGCTGATGTAACCAAAGAAAATCCAGAAACCATAGCTGACCTCCTACCCAATGTTAGAGAAAGTCTCTCACTTTCTTCAACCCTCTTTGCTTTTTCTGATGAATCTGCACTGATTCTTGATATTGAATCCCCTTTCTCTGATGCAGAAATGGTAACTAAATGTCTAGATGGGATGCTTCTGCTAGTCCAAGAAAGACAGCAGCCAGTAGTTGAAACAATCGAACTACTCATTCTCTCGATGATGATGATGATGATGATGATGATCCTTTTTCTTCTTCTGCTTCTTTTTTTCTTTTTTTTTTTTTTTTTCTTTTCTTTGTATTCTTAAAAAGTAATTCCAGAAATGATGCTTATTTTGGTAGCGTATGGTTCTTGTGGCTGTGGTCTGTTTTCATTTTTTGTGTGTAATCGGATGACTTTTTATTTCTGGTGTCCAGCAGTATAAGAATTGCTAATATCTGAGAGTCCACCATATATATATATATATAATAGACTAGGTATAAATTTCACCCCAAAGTGCGGAATGTATCTATTATCTTAATATTTTTATATATTTAATTTATACTATTAATTTTTCTTCATAAGTTTTGATTTTATAAATAATATGTTAAATGATTATCAAATATATTAAGAAAAAAATTTAACAAATAATTAAAACATAATAAAATAAGATTATTATTTAAAAAAAAAAAAAAAAAAAAAAAAAAAAAAATAAAATAAAATATAATAAAAAATATAATTCAAAATGATCATAATTAATTACAAAAAATAAAATAACTATAATATCATAAATGAGCTTATCCAATGTTATAAATGTTTAAATGAATTTAATATATTGATTAATTTACATATTTCATATATTCTTTAACTTATACGATCATGATTCATCTCATCCAGTTGTCATATTATGGATATCATAATTGTTCAACGAATTGAATTGAAAAATAATTTTCTCATTCACATGATTTATATTATTTTTCAATGGTTATTATTTCATTTTTCAATCTATATCTATTTACTAAAAGAGAAAGAATATTATATAAAAATTAATTTTTTTTTTCGTTTGATAAAATAGATAATTAGTTTCAGATAATAAAAAAAATTCAAACTTGAAATAAAAATTGCTAAAAATAATATTAAAAAAAAAATTGAGATAAATAATTGTAGTGAAAAGTCAATAAATAAATAAATAAAAGTAAACGTCAAGAAAAAAAATTAAAAGTTATTATGCATTAATTGAAAGTGAAAGATAGAAAAACCTAAAAATTCAATTTAATTATGATGATGTGATTAGAAACATGTAATCTTATATATAATAAATACATATATATTTTTTTCTACATATTAGAGAGGAATAACAGCTTCCCTCCCAAAATAAAAACTAAAAAAAAAAATATTTACATCTTTATCTTAATTTTCTAGAATTTTTTAATGGGGAAAAAATAAAAATTGAATTATATAAAATTTTAAAAGTATGATTTTAAATTAGGAAAACTAAGTACAATATATATATATATATATGTTTGTAACTTTCAATATTATTTAAATTAATTAAATGAATAACAAATTATTATTTAATTAATTACAAAGTAATGAATGATATGAAGACATGTGGTAAGAGTGCCACATCTGGTAAGGTTAAGATTTGCGGTTGTCGTTAAACCGGCTAAGATTTATAAAAAAAATTAAACCAATGAGCAACTATAAGGTTCCCTGAGTTGCCTCTCTAACAAGTCTAAATTGTAACCAATTAATAAGAAATCAACAATAATGAAAATGTGGTTTTTGTGCTTATGGAATATGAAAAAAAATAAACTAATAAAAATAAGAGAAAAACAAAAGTATAAGACTAAGATTTTTAGTCCAAAATCAATGTTTGGTTTCAAATTTGTCCTCGTTCTAAAAAATATTTTGGCAAATTGGCATAAATAGTCCCCAAACTATAGGTGTTTGGTGATATTGGTCCCCAAATTATTTTTTTGGTGGAATTGATCCCCGAACTATAAAAAATTGTGACATTGGTCTTTTCGTTAAAATTTCTGTTAAATCATCGGTTAAGTTTTTTTTTTGTTAAAAAAAAAATCAAAGGGCATTTATGTCATTACATTATTTAAATATACTGTTTTTTTTAATAATTAACTATTTAAATATTTAATAATATATATTTGCTCCTTCTCAGCCATAACCAACAACTCCCCGCCGAGCTAATCCTCCTCCTCCTCCTCCACAAGATTTCCCAGTTCGGCCTTCATCGTCAAAACCAAAGCTCGAGATAAACTCCGTCCACCCACCATAGTCATCTTTCTACCCATAATAAAATAAATCCTCACCACCAAAATTCCTTATATATCTAAGCAAATGCATCCAAAATTTATATACGTATTTAAAAATATACATATATCAATATATATATATATATATATATATATATATATATATATATATATAGGATAGTGTTGTGGTGCAATCCATCAAAAGATTGCATCCAATGCAACCATGGACCAAACCAATAAATGAATGACAAATGGATTTAGGTAACCTTCAATAGTAGGTTAACAAGTTAAGGGGGGATGTAAGATGCTCTATGCTTGACATGTCTATAAAAAACAAAAACGATACAAAAAAAAAAAAAAAAAAAAAAAAAATATTATATTAGTTAATTTTTAACATAAAAATGATTAATTAAGTTACCATTTTGACAAAATCTTACCAATTTTTTGAACAAAACTTACCTTTTTAACAAGAACATTACCATTGTATTAGTCCTTTACAATTTTTTGAACAAAACTTACCATTTTTTCCATGAACCTTACCATTGATATGAAACTTACCATTTTTTGAACAAAACTTACCATTTTTTCCATGAACCTTACCATTGATATGAAACTTACCATTTTTTGAACAAAACTTACCATTTTTTCCATGAACCTTACCATTGATATGAAACTTACCATTTTTTGAACAAAACTTACCATTTTTCCCATGAACCTTACCATTGAGTAACATCTTACCATTTTTTGAACAAAACTTACCATTTTTCCCATGAACCTTACCATTGAGTATGCATCTTACCATTTTTTGAACAAAACTTACCATTTTTCCCATGAACCTTACCATTGATATGAAACTTACCATTTTTTGAACAAAACTTACCATTTTTCTCATGAACCTTACCATTGAATAGCATCTTACCATTTTTTGAACAAAACTTACCATTTTTCCCATGAACCTTACCATTGAGTAACATCTTACCATTTTTTGAACAAAACTTACCATTTTTCCCATGAACATTACCATTGAGTAGCATCTTACCATTTTTTGAACAAAACTTACCATTTTTTAACACATGAACCTTACCATTTTTATGAAACTTACCATTTTTTTCCATGAACCTTACCATTGATATGAAACTTACCATTTTTTGAACAAAACTTACCATTTTTCTCATGAACCTTACCATTGATATGAAACTTACCATTTTTTGAACAAAACTTACCATTGTTTAGCATGCCTTACCATTGTTTTGAACAAAACTTACCCATTTTTCCCATGAACCTTACCATTGAGTAGCATCTTACCATTTTTTGAACAAAACTTACCATTTTTCCCATGAACATTACCATTGAGTATCATCTTACCATTTTTTGAACAAAACTTACCATTTTTCCCATGAACCTTACCATTGATATGAAACTTACCATTTTTTGAACAAAACTTACCATTTTTTCCATGAACCTTACCATTGATATGAAACTTACCATTTTTTGAACAAAACTTACCATTTTTCCCATGAACCTTACCATTGAGTAGCATCTTACCATTTTTTGAACAAAACTTACCATTTTTCCCATGAACCTTACCATTGAGTAACATCTTACCATTTTTTGAACAAAACTTACCATTTTTCCCATGAACCTTACCATTGAGTATCATCTTACCATTTTTTGAACAAAACTTACCATTTTTCCCATGAACCTTACCATTGAGTAGCATCTTACCATTTTTTGAACAAAACTTACCATTTTTCCCATGAACCTTACCATTGAGTAGCATCTTACCATTTTTTGAACAAAACTTACCATTTTTCCCATGAACCTTACCATTGATATGAAACTTACCATTTTTTGAACAAAACTTACCATTTTTCTCATGAACCTTACCATTGATATGAAACTTACCATTTTTTGAACAAAACTTAACCTTTTTTCCATGAACCTTACCATTGATATGAAACTTACCATTTTTCTCATGAACCTTACCATTGAGTAGCATCTTACCATTTTTTGAACAAAACTTACCATTTTTCCCATGAACCTTACCATTGAGATGAAACTTCTACCAATTTTTGAACAAAACTTACCATTTTTCCCATGAACCTTACCATTTAGTATGCATCTTACATTTTTTGAACAAAACTTACCATTTTTCCCATGAACCTTACCATTGAGTAGCATCTTACCATTTTTTGAACAAAACTTACCATTTTTCCTATGAACCTTACCATTGAGTAGCATCTTACCATTTTTTGAACAAAACTTACCATTTTTCCCATGAACCTTACCATTGAGTATGCATCTTACCATTTTTTGAACAAAACTTACACATTTTTTCCATGAACCTTACCATTGAGTAGCATCTTACCATTTTTTTGAAAAAAACTTACCATTTTTCCCATGAACATTACCATTGAGTAGCATCTTACCATTTTTTGAACAAAACTTACCATTTTTCCCATGAACCTTACCATTTTTTTAAACAAAACTTACCATTTTTCTCATGAACCTTACCATTGATATGAAATTTTTGAAAAAAACTACCCATTTTTCCCATGAACTTACCATTGATATGAACTTACCATTTTTTGAACAAAACTTACCATTTTTTCCATGAACCTTACCATTGATATGAAACTTACCATTTTTCTCATGAACCTTACCATTGAGTAGCATCTTACCATTTTTTGAACAAAACTTACCATTTTTCCCATGAACCTTACCATTGAGTATGAATCTTACCATTTTTTGAACAAAACTTACCATTTTTCCCATGAACCTTACCATTGAGTATGCATCTTACCATTTTTTGAACAAAACTTACCATTTTTCCCATGAACCTTACCATTGATATGAATCTTACCATTTTTTGAACATTTACATTAACCAAAACTTACCATTTTTCCTCATGAACCTTACCATTGAGCATCTTACCCTTTTTTGAACAAAACTTACCATTTTTCCCATGAACCTTACCATTGATGAGTAACTTACCATTTTTTGAACAAAACTTACCATTTTTCCCATGAACCCATCTTACCATTGAGTAGCATCTTACATTTTTTGAAAAAAACTTACCTTTTTTCCATGAACCTTACCATTGAGTATGCATCTTACCATTTTTTGAACAAAACTTACCATTTTTCCCATGAACCTTACCATTGAGTAGCATCTTACCATTTTTTGAACAAAACTTACCATTTTTCCCATGAACCTTACCATTGATATGAAACTTACCATTTTTGAACAAAACTTACCTTTTTTCCCATGAACCTTACCATTGATATGAAACTTACCATTTTTTGAACAAAACTTACCATTTTTTCCATGAACCTTACCATTGATATGAAACTTACCATTTTTTGAACAACTTACCATTTTCCCATGCCTTACCATTGATATGAGCATCTTACCATTTTTTGAACAAAACTTACCATTTTCTCCCATGAACCTTACCATTGAGTATGAATTTACCATTTTTTGAACAAAACTTACCATTTTTCCCATGAACACTTACCATTGAGTAGATCTTACCATTTTTTGAACAAAACTTACCATTTTTCCATGAACCTTACCATTGAGTAGCATTCTGAACCTTACCATTTTTTGAACAAAACCTTACCATTTTCCATGAACCTTACCATTGAAAGAACCATCTTACCTTTTATTGAACAAAACTTACCATTTTTCCATGAACATTAAACTTACCATTTTTCCCATGAACCTTACCATTTTGCGTACCATCTTACCATTTTTTAATTACTTACCATTTTTCCCATGAACCTTACATCATTGAGTAGCATCTTACCATTTTTTTGAACAAAACTTACCATTTTTCCCATGAACCTTCCCAAAAAATGGTAAGTTTTGTTCCAATAAATGGTAAGATTCTACCCATTGGTAGGTTATGGAAAAGGTCAGTTTTTGGAAAAAAATTAAAAAATGGTAAGATGCTACTCAATGGTAAGTTTCATGGAAAAAATTGTTAGTTCCAAAAAAATGGTAAGATGCTACTCAATGGTAAGGTTCATGGGAAAAATGGTAAGTTTTGTTCAAAAAATGGTAAGATGCTTCTCAATGGTAAGGTTCATGGGAAAAATGGTAAGTTTTATTAAAAAATGGTACAAAGTACTCAATGGTAAGGTTCATGGGAAAAATGGTAAGTTTTGTTCAAAAAATGGTAAGATACTACTCAATGGTAAGGTTCATGGGAAAAATAGTAAGATGGTTATGAAGGGTAAGGTTCATGGAAAAAATGGTAAGTTTTGTTCAAAAAATGGCAAGATGCTACTCAATGGTAAGGTTCATGGGAAAAATGGTAAGTTTTATTCAAAAAATGGTGAGATGCTACTCAATGGTAAGGTTCATGGGAAAAATGGTAAGGTTTGTTCAAAAAATGGTAAGATGCTACTCAATGGTAAGGTTCATGAGAAAAATGGTCAGTTTCATAACAATGGTAAGGTTCATGGGAAAAATGGTAAGTTTTGTTTAAAAAATGGTAAGATGCTACTCAATGGTAAGGTTCATGGGAAAAATGGTAAGATGCTTATGGAGGGTAAGGTTCATGGAAAAAATGGTAAATGCTACTCAATGGTAAGGTTCATGGGAAAAATGGTAAGTTTTATTCAAAAAATGGTAAGATGCTACTCAATGGTAAGGTTCATGAGAATAATGATATGTTTTGTTCAAAAAATGGTAAGATGCTACTCAATGGTAAGGTTCATGGGAAAAATGGTATGTTTTATTCAAAAAATGGTAAGATGCTACTCAATGGTAATGTTCATGGGAAAAATGGTAAGTTTTGTTCAAAAAATGGTAAGATGCTACTCAATGGTAAGGTTCATGGGAAAAATGGTACGTTTTGTTCAAAAAATGGTAAGATGCTTATCAATGGTAAGGTTCATGGAAAAAATGGTAAGTTTTGTTCTAAAAATGGTAAGATGATACTCAATGGTAAGGTTCATAGGAAAAATATTCAAAAAATGGTAAGATGCTACTCAATGGTAAGGTTCATGGGAAAAATTGTAAGTTTATTCAAAAAATGGTAAGATGCTACTCAATGGTAAGGTTCATGGGAAAAATGGTAAGTTTTGTTCAAAAAATGGTAAGATGCTACTCAATGGTAAGGTTCATGGGAAAAATGGTAAGTTTTATTCAAAAAATGGTAAGATGCTTATCAATAGTAAGGTTCTTGACAAAAACGGTAAGTTTTGTTCAAAAAATGGTAAGTTGTTTATCAAAATTGGTAACTTACCATTTTTTGTCTCAAACTTACCATTTTTTGTATCAAACTTAGAATAAAATGGTTAAAAATTACTACTACAATATAATATTATTATTTTATTTTTCAAAATTTGTTGGTAACCTATTGAATAGGTCATTTTTTATGACATCTCAAGCATAGAGAATGCCACATCCCCCATTAACTTGTTAACCTATTATTGGAGGTTACCAAAATCCATTTGTCATTTATTTATTGGTTTCGTCCATGGTTGCATTGGATGCAATCCTTTGGTGGATTGCACTACAACACTATCCATATATATATACACACGCCCATAGATTAATTTATTCCCAAGATTCTCCATAAATATTAACAAGAAACACGACTAATTATATATAATTATATATAAAAGAAGAAACAAAATTACTTACCCAAGTAAACTGCAGAAAAATTCCATATTTGAAACGACAAGCGCAATTCTGATGCACCAAAAAAAGAAATGGGAACACATCTGTGTATTCTTCTTCTTGAATATACATATATAGAGAGTCAAAATTCTCAAGTTTTAATTAAAAACATTTTGTTCAAAAAAGAAAGAAAGCTCAATAGCATGCGCAGAAGGAAAACTTTATCCTGTAATTGAAAGAGTGATGTGTATTTTGAGTTATATATAAATAATAAAAATAAACGAATAAATAATACTAAAAATAATAAGAATCTCTATGATTAAAATAGATTTGTCACTAATAAAATAACTCAATTAGGCAGAGCACCTATCAAAATAGTTTAGTAAATAAGGTGGTATTCAGATTTTAAATTTATAAAAATCGTTTTTCCCTAAGACTTCTATTAAATTCTAGTGTGGAAAATATAATCAAACTAATTATGAATATGATTTGTGAATAAGGATCATTCAACAAGTAAACCAACCAATATCAAGAATGATAGGATTGATTTCTAAATCCTAGAAAGCAAAATCCGTTTTTTGATTTATATGCCGCGGTTAAAGGCGCGATTGGACTGTCCCAAGAACGGTCCTCCGGGTTTTTATTTGTGAGTACCCTTGATGGACCAGGCCTATTATCTTGCCTTGGTGGATTTTGGGCTGCAAGAGTATTTTTTGCATATGGGCCTCCAACACTGCCTGCTTTCTTTGAGGGGGCTTTTTTTAAGAAGAAACATACTGGAAGCAAAAAGCTCGTGCCAAATGGATTGTTAATGGGGAGCGCAATACCAAGTTTTTCCATGCAAGCGTCATCGAACGGAGATGGAGGAACAAAATTCAGCAGTTGAAACGGGATGACGGAACGTGGTGTACAGACGCAGATGAGTTGAGAACATTAGCAGCTTCGTTCTATGTGTCTTTATACCAGCGTGACACACAAGTCGTCTGTTACCCCGATAGATGGAACTTCCCAAAACTCAAACGAAGCTCTCTATGGTGGTTAAATCGGGAGATTACAGATTATGAAATCAAGATGGCGGCAACACAGCTCGGGGCTCATAAAGCACCCGGTCCGGATGGGCTTCCAGCTTGTTTCTTCCAAAGCAGCACTAGCATTGGGTCGGGAACTCAGTAACACATTTCATTAAGGAAGTATTCATCACTGGTGTGGTACCACCGACACTAAATCGGTCGGTCATCTGCCTACTACCCAAGACAAGCACACTCGGAGAATATTACTCGGTTTAGACCCATTTGCTTGAGCAATGTAGTCATTAAAATTATCGGTAAGGTAATCGCAAACCGTTTGAAGCCAATGATTGGAGATCTAACAGGCTTGGAACAAGCGAGCTTTATCCCGGGTAGACAAACAACGGATAATATCATAATAGCACAAGAAACCCTACACTCACTGCAACGGAAGAAGGGTAAGAAGGGCGCCATGGCTATCAAAATATATCTTGAGAAGGCTTACGATCGGGTCGACTGGAGGTTTCTCGAGTGTGTTCTACAGAAAGTGGGTTTTCAGGACCATCCGATCAAGGTAATCATGGGTAGTCTCAGCTCCACCAATATCTCGGTCATATGGAATGGGGACCGATTAGACAGCCTTCCAGCCCGAACGGGGACTTCGCCAGGGCGATCCATTATCACTATATTTATTTGTACTCTGCATGGAAGTATTGGGTCAATCTATTAGGGTTGCAGTCACGAGGGGCGAGTGGAAAGCTTGCAAACCGGCACGTGTAGGACCCTCGGTGTCACATTTGTTCTTCGCAGATGACCTCCTTCTGTTTGGCGAGGCATCCCGAAAACAAGCTGATCTAATGAACAATATATTGCAAGCCTTTTGTGGAGAATCCGGGCAGTTGGTTAATATCGGGAAATCGAGGGTGTGGTTCTCCCCCAACACCCCAAAACAGGTCACTCACGATATCTCAAATAATTTTGGGATCCCTTCTACCCAAGATTTGGGTAAGTACTTAGGAGTGCCCCTCATACATGGTAGAATTACAAGCGGAACCTATAGCTGTCTGGTTGATAAGGTACATAACCGGTTAGGTGGTTGGAAGCAGAATTTCTTGTCAAGAGCTGCTCGGGTGATCCTAATCCAATCTGTCATGGCCGCTGTTTCTATCTATGCTATGCAATCATGCAAGATTCCGGTCCGCACGCGAGAGAGTCTGGAAAAGCTTAGTCGTGACTTCCTATGGGGAGATACTGCTAATGCCCCTTCCATGCACCCTATATCATGGTATATGGTCTGTCGTCCGAAAACCAAAGGAGGGCTCGGATTAAGACCATTGGAGGATACTAATTCAGTGATGTTGGCTAAATTGGCATGGAGGCACCTAAAAAACCCTCAATCGTTGTGGTCGAAGGTCTTAACTGGAAAATATGGTTCCATTCGGGATTTGGCACAACAGGAGACCAAGGTAACAACTTCCAACAGTTGGAAGAATATCTTATACGGATTTTAGGCTGTTGGAAAAGGGTCTTTTTGACCTTAACTCATCGGAACAACCCTACCCCTGGTGGAGACTATCCTCAAAAGGTGAATTTTCTACAAAATCAGCATACTCTTTGGTGGAGGGACGTGACGAGCCGGAAGACAGTTTCTGCTGGCGGAAGATCCGGGATTTTCGGGGTCCTAAGCGTGGGTCTATGATACTGTGGCAAGTTACTCATGATCGTTTGAAGACAAGAGAGCTCCTCTGGTTTCGAAAAGCGGTGGACAGTCCAAGTTGTACGGTGTGTGGAAATGGATTTGATTCCACTATTCATGCTCTCCGTGACTGCAGTATTGCCCAAGGAGTGTTGCAGATTCTCCTCCCTCATTCTAGCGCGAACACGGACTTTTGGTCTTGTATGAATCCTAAGGACTGGATAGCACTAAATGTACTGGAATACCCTAAACAAGTATCATGGTATGGAACTGGAAGTATATCTTCGGGCAAGCAGTCTTGGAGCTTTGGCGACAGAGAAATTTGGTGATCTTCCAAGCAACGAGACATCCAGGTGTAGTTCATGTCACTAGATTAATTCTAAAGAGGACCTTGGAGATACTTTATGTAACCTCTAGGCAGAATGAAACCCAGTTGGGTAGTTAGGCTGTTTTGTGTGATTTGATGCTACCTTTGTAGTTGTACAGCTCTCATTATATTTTCAATATATAATCCCATTTTCAAAAAAAAAAAGGAGAAATGAAGTATACAAACCACTAGGGGCAAGATTAATCATGAAATAACTATCATAATCTCACCAATATTCAAGTCTAGAGTAGAATTTCTTCCATACGGTTTGTGGCAAGAAATTCATTGATTTAAGAACACTTGAATGTTGACAAGATCAAATCTCCCATCAATCATCCTAGTTCCGGTCCATCAATAGGAAATCTAATCGAATCAATGTTGGCACTAATTGTTGTCCTAGCCCGGCCTAACAAGTAGTGTTAATCCGGAGCTACAACCTCAAATCAAAGCTCAATACTCAAGATAAAATTCAGATTTAAAGCTATGAATGAAATTGCAATATCAAATTAATAACACTATAACAATCATCCATGAAAACCATAATTTTCCCAAAGTAATTTGTAGAATAATACCAACCACTTCTACCTAAAAGAAATGTAGAGAGAAGAGTTCCTAGGGTTGGTGTCTAATTACAAGATTGAAATTCAAACAAATCAAAGAAAGAAGAGTAACCTTGATGTGTAATTTGAGTTATAAATAAATAATAATAATAATATAAATAATAGAATAAATAATACTAAAATTAATATTAATCTTCAAGATTAAAATAGGTTTGTCACTTAATAAAATAACTCAATTAGGCAGAGTACCTATCGAAATGTTTAGTAAATAAGGTGGTATTCAGATTTTAAATTTATAAAAATCGTTTTTCCCTAAGACTTCTATTAAATTCTAGTGTGGAAAATATAATCAAACTAATTATGAATATGATTTGTGAATAAGGATCATTCAACAAGTAAACCAACCAATATCAAGAATGATAAGATTGAAGTCTATATCCTAGAAAGCAAAGTAAAGAACAATGTAAGGAATAAAGCAAGTAAAAAGGTTGGGAGGAATTCTTAGTAAAATATAGGTGAGATAAGAGGATACAAAATACCAAGTATAGGATAATCTTGGATCTAGTATCATAGCTCCACCAAATTCAAGTGTAAAGTAGAATCTCTTCCATACGGATTGTGGCAAGAAATTCCTAGATTAAGAACACTTGAATGTTGACAAGATCAAATCTCCCATCAATCATCCTAGTTCGGTCCATCAAAAGGAAACTAATCACATCAACTTGGCACTAATCGTATATCCCGGTCAGGCCTAACAATTAGTGTTAATCCAAAACCACAATCTCAAATCAAAGCTTGTACTAAAGATAAAATTCAGATCTAAAGTCATCAATGAAATTGCAATTCGAATTAATAAAACCACAATCATTCCATCCAAGAACATCACAATATCTCAAGTAATTTGTAAAATAAAACCAACCAAATATACCTATAAGAAATGTAGAAATGAGAATTCCTAAGGTTGGTTAACTAATGACAAAGAATAACAAGGAATAATAGAAGAAAAGGGGAAAGTGAAACATAGACATTAAACCTTCTTCCTCTTCAACTCCTTCTCTTGATTCTTCTTTGCTTCTTCAACTTGGATCTTCAATTTGTGTAGCCCAAATACCCTAGAATATATTCAGTAGATCTCCTTACGGATTGAGGCAAACTTACCAAATTAATCCCAAGATACTCAATACTACAACAAGTAGAGAGTAATCTCTAAGAAAATTGGAAAATCAAAGCTATTCAGCCTAATCAAACCTCTATCCAACCTAAATACAAGCCAATCCCATCCTTATGCTCCTCTTCCAACTTTTAAATAACGGTAAAAATCTCAATATTTATAGATAACCAAAACAGGGGTAAAATAGTAATTTTTACAAAAAAGATTCTGGAACAGCACATCACTACGGGCGTAGCCCCTTGTGCATTACGGGCGTATTGAGGCTGTTAAAGGCAATGGGCGTAGAACAAAAAGGGCAACGGACGTAAAATAAAAAATTGCAAAATCATCAACACGGGCGTGTTGATGGCCGTGTTGATGGCCGTGTTGATGGCTGAGCCCGTGTTGATGGGCGTGTTCATCCTCCTGGCTGGGCGTGTTCAGCGCTGAGCGCGTGTTCATGGGCTGTTTTTGTAAATCTTTCCGGAATGTTCATGGACGTAGAGGCTTTATCTCCGGAATGTTAATATGTTGACTGCCGCACGACAACCGAAATTGGCAGATGGTAATTCTTTTGGAAGTGAACCAATACTGCAAATTAGATATTTAGTCTTCAATAAAGTCGATGAAGAAGAAGTATTTGTTCTTCTGAAGGATTTAGGCAAGTAGGGCCCCTGTTTGCATGTTGGGCACGTGGGTGGCCATATATCTTTATTGCCTTTTTTTTTTTTTTTTTTTTTTTGTGCAGCATTTTTTTTAACTAAATATTTTTTATGTTATGGCTGAACTTAGAATTTTTCTAAGCTGCCTACGTATCCCGTAAAGGAATCAAGCCGAACGTAGTTCAAAGTTGCAGTTTCAACTCGTACATCAAAGGAGTAACATGCAGTTTTAGCTCGTGCGTCAAGGAACATTTTTTTTTACTTTCAAGCATAGTAGCGTTTCAAGTATTTCCCGTTGATTGGTCCAACTTCAACACCATCTTTGTCAGCGAGCTTATACGACCCACTTGAGTATACTTCAACCACAACATAAGGACCATCCCACTTTGCTTCAAGTTTCTTGATCTTTTGTAGAAAGATAATTGGCCTTCGCACTGCAAGCACCATGTCACCAACTTGAAAGGAACGAATGTTTACCTTTTTGTTGAAGGCTTTGGACAGACGAGCTTGATAACATTCTAATCTTTGTTGTGCTTCCAACCTCTTTTCATCCAAAGCTTCTAACTCTTCCAAGCGTAGGTGAGCATTGTCCTCGCTGGTAAGTTCTTCTTGAACTATTCTTAATGAAGGTATTTGACGTTCTAGCGGTAAAACAGCCTCCACACCATAAACCAATGCATAAGGAGTTGCTTGCGTAGGAGTGCGAAACGTTGTGCGATATGCCCACAAAGCTTCTTCAATCCTCACATGCCAATCCTTCTTTGACTTGACAATTACTTTCTTCAACAGATTACAAAGTGTTTTGTTGAATGCTTCAGCTAAACCATTTGCGGGTGCATAATACATTGATGAGAAGAATTGTTGAACTCAAATTTGTCGCAAAGTTGTTTTATGAGATTGTTGCGGAAAGGCTTACCATTATCGGTAATGATATATCTTGGAATTCCATAACGGAATATGATGTTTACTCGAATGAAGTTCACGACATTCTCCTTTTTTACTTCCTTCAATGCAGTAGCTTCCGCCCATTTTGAGAAATAATCGGTGGCTGCAAGGATGTAGAGATGTCCTTCAGACGACGGAGGTAACGGACCAACTACGTCAAGTCTCCATGCGTCAAACGGCCATGATGCAACTGTCGGATGTAATGGTTCAGGCGGTTGATGAAGGTAGTTTGCATGGAATTGACAAGCTTGACATCTTCGAGCATGATCCGGACAATCCTTCACCATGGTAGGCCAATAGTACCCCATCCTCTTGATTCGAAAATGCAATTTTGGTCGGATGGATGAGCTCCGCAAACCCGGAATGTACCTCTTCTAACGTTTGTTTCACTTCATCATTTGCTAAACATCGTAGCAATACTCCTTCAAATGAACGCCGGTAGAGTACTTGATTGAAATAGACAAATCTTGGTGCACGTCGCCGAATGTCACTTCTTTTCTTTGCATCCGACGGCAGGATACCATATGCCAAGAAATCAATAATTGGTAGACGCCAGTCTTTCTCTTCAACAACGGAAATAGCATTGACAACGAGTTGCAAATCATCGTCGTCACCAACGTCATCGTCATCATCGTCGTCGAATAGTGGAGGAACGACCCAATCTTGACAAACAGATATTTGAATACTCGATTTTAATGATGCAAGGACTGAAGCTAACTTAGCTAATGCATCCGCTTGCTGATTATCTTTCCTTGGAACATGTTCGAGAGATACATCGCCCAACCATCCTATTAGTCTTTTAGCATATTGATGGTAAGGAACCAATTCAATCTTCTTTACTTCGTAATCACCAAGAAGTTGGTTGATGACTAACGTTGAGTCTCCATAGACGTTAAGTTGTAGCTGCTTCATATCAACGGCCATCTCCAAACCAAGAATAAGAGCTTGGTATTCTGCCATATTGTTGGAGCATTGTTGCGTCGGAGTAACAGAATACGGTAGAACATCTCCATCAGGTGTAATAAAGACTACTCCAATGCCGCAACCATTTCGATGTGCCGCTCCATCAAAATACATTTTCCACGGAGGCATAACTTCAATCGGAAGAACATCTTCGTCCGGTAAATCATCAGTCAATTCCCACTCAGCTGGTATAGGATGATCAGCTAAGAAATCCGCCAAAACTTGTCCTTTCACCACCTTTCGAGGTATGTAAATTATATCAAACTGTTGCAATTGCAGGTACCACCTTGCTAAGAGATCGGACAATACCGGCTTTGTCATTACATACTTGATTGGATTCGCTTTGGAAATCAACTTTCTTGTATGAGCTTGAAAATAATGCTTCAACTTCCGAATTGCAAAAATCGGCGCCAAACAAAGCTTTTCAATTGGAGAGTAATTTAGTTCGTTGGGGGTCATCATGCGACTCAAATAGTACAATGCATTTTCTTTACCTTTATCATTTTCTTGGGAAAGTAAAGCTCCGGCGAACGTTCTTTAGCAGCAATGTAAAGCAACAATGGTTTTTCGAAGTTGGTGCGGCAGTCTCGGAGATTTCACCGGGTAAGACTTTATGCTTTTGAAAGCGTTGCTACATGCTTCATCCCATTTGAAAGGTTCATTATTTCGCATCAATCTACTGAATGGTTGACATCTACTAGCCAAATTTGAGATGAAGCGACGCAAGTACGCTAATCTGCCTTGTAAACTTCTCACTTCATGCAAATTGCGTGGTTCGGGCATATTCAAAATTGCATCAACTTTAGCTTGATCAATCTCAATTCCTCGTTGACGTACGATAAAGCCAAGGAACTTTCCGAAGTGACACCAAGTGCGCATTTCAAAGGATTCATCTTCAATCTGGTAACGACGAAGTCGTTCAAAAACACTCTTCAAATCTTCAAGATGGGTTTGTCGTCTTTTTGATTTTAAGACTAAGTCATCCACATAACATTCAACATGTTTATGTAACATATCATCGAAGATCTTTTGCATTGTTCTTTGGTAAGTTGCCCCAGCATTTTTCAATCCAAACGGCATTACTTTGTAGCAATAGATACCTTTGGGGGTTCGAATGCGTCTTTTCTTCATCCTTAACTGCCATGCGAATTTGATTGTATCCAGACGATCCATCCATGAAGGACAATGTTTCGTGTCCAGTTGTAGCATCGACCATTAGTTCCGTAATAGGAAGTGGAAAATCATCTTTCGGACAAGCATTGTTCATATCTGGAAATCAACACAAACTCGAATTTGTCCATTTTTCTTCCCTCCAGGTACAATGCTAGATATCCATGTGGGATACTTGACTTCTAGTATGAATCCTGCTCCGATAAGTTTGTTTACTTCATTTTCTATTGATGGGACTAATTCGGTCGAAACGACGTTGAGCTTGTTTCACCGGTCTTGCCCCTCGCTTGGTGGCCAAATGATGAACAACAACCTTTGGATCTAACCCGGGCATCTCTTTGTATCACCAAGCAAAGACGTCTCCGAATTCATGTAGAAGTTCAACATACTCTTTCTCTTCTTCTCGGACAAAAGAGCACTTATGTAAATTGGCTTGCGATCTTCCTCGGTCCCTAAGTTGATTTCTTTCAACTTATCAACGATGTGCCTTCACACCTTCCTCAAGTTCCGGAGGAGCGTCCTTTGCATCTTCTTCTTCGACGTCATATTCGTCAACAATGGTAATATGATATGATGACCCTGCACTTTCTTCGTCTTCCTCCCTTGGATTAGTAGAGATTATTGTGTGAATTTTTGCTTTCAATCTTGCTCCACAGTCTACGACAAGGATCGACGTCTTACCATTCGTGAAGGAATCATCTTGCGCACTTTGTCCCAACAAGGAAAATTTTTCGACTACTTGAATTTTCTTTGAGGTGTTAGGCACTCCATTTTTTTTTACCTTTGTTTCTTTCCCCCTGTTATTGAGACTCTTTTGTTAAATTTGGGTGTTTGCGAATTGTCTTTTCCCAAACGATCAAAGACCGAATACCACTGCTCTGCATGATTCTTCGTCTTCCATAGTCACATAAAAGTTGGATGCATGTTTTATGGTGATCCCGGACAGGAGGAGGTTGGACATATCCAAGGCCAAGTCGTGACCTTCCCCGCCCTTCCTTGTCGTCTTTGATTTTTGCATCTTCTCTTTGTCATGGGAAGTTTTCCTAACATACCTTTCGATTCATGATTGTATCCCCGCTTTTTGCTAACAATTCGTAAGCATTAAGATCAAAGCCTTCTTCAGTTCTCTTGTCGTGTAAATGACCGTGCTCAATTTTCTTACCTTCTACAGGTCGTATGAAACCTTCAAGGATTGAAATTTTATGCCTTGATTGTTTCAATCTTTGTCAATGGCATGGTAAGGCCACTTAATGCTTTGACTTTCACGAAGGGTGATTCTCCTTCCTTCCTCATTGACTTAGGAACGTAACGCAAGACATTGGAAGTGGAAGCTTTATCTTCATCATTACCTTGTTTTGTCGGACTTGCTTTGGTAAGTACTTTCTTTGTCAATAAAGCTTCTTCGATGAAAGTTGGATTGTCTTCATGATGCATCGTTGCAGTCTTTCCATGAGAATAGAATTTTGCGTCCGCAATGTATGCTTCGGCTTCAGTGAATGGCTTGTCATCTGCAACAACTTTCTTTACTGCCCCATTACTCACATATTTGAAGCATTGATGTAACGTTGATGGTACTACACCATTGTTATGTAACCACGGCCTTCCTAACAACATGTTGTAGGATGTCTTGCAATCTACTACGTGGAGGAGCACACTTGAAATCATTTCTTCAACAAAGAGTTCAAGTCTTATTGCACCAACAACTCTTTGTCCTCCTTGATTAAAGCCTTGAATCATGAGGCGACTTTGTGAGAGTTCTTCAACCGTAATATCAAATTCCTTTAACATTCGCAAGGGAAGAATGTTGACAGCAGAACCACCATCAAGCAATATTCGATTAATCCTCTTTTGACATATGTATCCAGATACAAATAAAGGTCTATTGTGTGGCTTTGACCCCAACAACAAATCATCATCGGTGAAGTTTATTGAAGTCCGAAAGCTGTCTACCATTGGAGAAGACTCATCTTCCTTTGTAGAACATTCACCGGGTAACATTCTTGTAACGTTGTCAACCTTTTCTGCGTGAACAGTAAAACATGAACTTATCTTATTAGCAGTTACCTTTTCTTCCTCCAAAGCACTATTACTCCTTTGCGTGCCAAGTCCATCACTTTGTTTTTGAAGATAAAGCATTGCTCGATAGGATGACTAATGAGACGATGATATTTGCGGTAGTTTGGATCGTTCGTCTGTTTTGCTTTCCCGAGGTCGTTTCATTTCGGGTAGCTCAATCAAACCGGCATTCATCAAGTCATCGAACATTTCGATACGTATGAATCAAGGAATGGATAACTTATCTCTTGTCTTTCTTCTAACGTCGGTCTTCTTTTTGATAAACTGTGACCGAACGTCCTCTCTCTCTGTAACGTTTCTATTTACCTTTGTTGCAACTTTGATAGGAGCATTCCTTGCGCGGAGACTCCTTTACATCCGATTTAGGAAGGTACTTACTTGTTTTCTTGAAATCTGGTTTATCTCGTTTACGTGGTTCAACGACAAAGGTCCCTTGATCTCCATGAGTTTTGATGCTCAACTCCATATCATGACCGCGAGTAGCCAATTCTTCGAACGTATTTGGCTGAATACCTTTCAAGATGTATTGAAGACTCCATTGCATCCCTTGAATGCACATCTCAATAGCGAGACTTTTCACACAGTCGATCTCTGCAATCCAAGCTCAAACTCCTCCATCGATTGATGTAGTCGACGCGGCGCTCGTCTTTCCCCCTGCTTGGTGTGACTTAACTCCAACATACTTACGGTTCTTCGGGTGCTATAGAAGCGGTTTAGGAATTCTGTTTCAAGTTGATTCCGGTTGTCAATCGATCTAGGAGCCAAGTCGGTATACCGGTCAAATGCGTTTCCCTTGAGAGATCGATGAGCTTGTTTGACCAAGAGATAAACTTCCGTCTCTGCATTCTGCATGTTTCAACAAAATGAGCAACATGTTGCTTAGGATTACCTTTACCGTCGAGCTGTTGTAGCTTTGGAGGTTGATAGCCCATAGGAATTTTCAAATTGCCAATCCTCCTTGAATATGGCTTTGAATATGCGAAGGAAGACTTTGAACTTCCTTCATACTTATCCTTTATCGTCCCTTCGATGAAATTCTTGAGTTCATCAATAGGAATGAGTCCGTCTGACGAAACATGAATGGTCTTTTGTTGTTTCGACGGTTTCGAGATCCGCCAACGTATTTTGATTGATTTTCAACAACTTTGATGGTCTCGGGATTACTTGATCCTTCCCCTTGCTTGAAGGAAACACCTTTGTTTGTTTCTTCGACCGCGCCTTTGCGTAGTTTGTTGGACTCACCATTGTTACTCGGTGGCCGATTGATGATGCGATCATGCTTTCTTTGTGTGCATCGCAAGGCCTTCCACCAACTTCGTTAGGTTTGCCAATTTCTCTTCAATGGTTGGCGTCTGCGCCATCATACGGGCATGACAGAGGTATTTGCGGAGGTATCTTGGAGGTCGTCATCAGCTGCTCATTTGATCTTCCTGGACAACATCTATGGAATCCGCAAAGGAATCTCCATCTTCCGATTCTTCCTTGTTTGCAACGGACTTATTCTCCGGCATTGCAAGCGTCTTTCGAACCATTCCTCCTACAACGCCTTTAGGTTGATCCTGCGTTGAAGCATCAAAACAAGGATTACCGTATTTTTTGGAGTGTTCGCCAATCGATCTCTTTGCAAATCGCGAACATTCTTCCTTTGCTTCGTGTGGTAGGACCAACGCGTTCGAGCGTCGATCCACCAACGCTTGTGCTGCAACAACGTTGCTTGAATCACCTTTGTTGACGTTGTCGTCCTTGGACTCCATTTCAACGGTATTGACGGAAAGAGATGAACGGTAAAGATGGTCCCCCTCGGGCGTGCCTAATTTGTAGACAATAATTTCTTTTTTTTTCTGTAAAATCAAAAATTACAAGAAATAATGAATTGAATACAATAAATTATACAATAAATGAGATTTCGGGTCCAATCTCTATAGATCCGTTGATTCGATCCGTCGTGGATTTGAGAGGCGTTTTGGGCTTGTCTCGATCCAATTGATTTGATTTCTTCCGAGGGGCGTTTTGGGCTGGATCTCGGAATGGATTCGATGTCGAGAAATTTTGGGCTTGATCTCGATCTATCGAGCAATCCGTTTCTTCTTCCGAGGGCTTTTGGACTTGGTCTCGGAATGGATATGGGCTTTGAGAGGAAGGGTCGACCTGCAGAGGTTCGGAATCCTTCGAATATCTCTCAACTTTCTCGCCTTCTTCGGGGTGAGTGAGTGTGGTGACCATTTCTTGAGGGAGTTTGCCATCTATTTATAGATGGAGTGAGTGATAATCCGTGGACTATGATGTTGTCACGTGTCACTCATCTAAGGGGTGAATCTTTTAATATTTTAATATATAAATATAAATATATATTTAAAATATATAAATAATATTTAATTATATATTTAAATATATAAATAAAATTTATATATCTACATTATTATATCAATTCTTTGATTGAATACTAAATGGAATCCGATTAGCATTTATATCACCTATTAACATAGAATTCGATTAAACAATAAAATAAATTTTAGACATCGCCCAATCAATCAATTCAAGTTTAATCTTAGATACGTGATAACATCAAAGGCGATTCGTGAACCCACAAAATTTCTAAAATTGAAATCAATTATAAACAACAAATACCAACTCAATTCAATCAATAATCCCCAAAAGAATCAAGTTTAATGTTAATAATATTCAATCAATCGACTAAACATTAAATCTCAAGAATGATAGAATCAAAATTGGAAATTAGTATAAAACTCCGAAATTAATAACGATCACGAAACCGAATAGAATTAGCTCTTCTTGGATTGAATAGGGGTTTATCTTGCTTTCTCTTCTCTCATCTCTCTATTTTCTCTCTACGATGAGAAACCCTAAAAATTCTAATGAAAATCATTAATTCAAGACTAATACCTATTTTCTCTTTACATTGTTTTCTCCACCCTAATTATGGGTCATATTAAATTCACCATAATTATGGGCTTAGCCCCTTTTCTTGAACTTTAAAACTTGGACTAAAAGGTTGTGCATCACTTGAGCTCACGGTTGGACTAATCTTCATTGCAAATTAGGTCTCACTAATAAAAACAAAATTAAGAGCCCATCAATTTAATATTTATATCATTAAAATATAAAAATATAAATTTATTTTAATAATCAAAAAGATAAATAAAAGCTAAGAAATGATAAAAATAGATGCAACAAATACCAAGTATAAGAGGTTAGAAATATGTATATTCATATGCTATCAACATCGCCATTAATGAAGTGATTGGACAATTAAATTCATCTTCTTCACCTCTTCATCTATTAATAGAATACTAAGGGGACCATGTCTTGTGCATCTCCTTCGGGGTCGTCAATAGTTTTAGAAGTAGCGAAGCTCTAGCACATCCTCCATTCGAGATAAAGTCCATGTGTGATACCCGTGACCAAATTGATAAGAGTGATTTTGTAATTTGATAAAGTTTATGGGCCTTATTTAGGTACTTAAATATTTGAGGGATTTATTGTGCAATTTATTAAGTTGTGTATTCTTTATATACCTTGAAACCCTAAGAAATATAATTTAAGAGAGAGTTTAACGTTTCGTGGTATTATGAGGAACGGGTAATAAGAAGATCCACCGTGAAGATTTTGAGAGTGGAGAAATTGTATTGTCAATTACGATTAAGGTAAAGAATCGTTTTGCAAATTAGATTACCGAACATTGTGGATTTAGATAATTTCGATGACAGAGGTAAGTGGTTGATCGGGGACAATTCCTCCACGTAAGCATTGTGGGCCTGCTCACTGTGATGGGGATCCTGCAAGAAGGCCAAGTGCCGAGGGTGTGTTCCGGCGTTGGCTCTCCGCCATCAAGTTAGAAATCGGGATATGAATGCAACAGTGTCGGGGGTCGGATCGGGAAAGATATCTCTGATGACCTTTACCGAGCACCCGAGAATATACTGAATATCCGGCTTTCACTTAGTTTGTGTGTGGTGTGAGTTACCGTTTTATGGAGAAACGTGGCCAAGCGGGAAGTGACACTGTTGTGGTCCGTCCGGCGTCCTCGACATTGTGGCTCCCAAACGAGCACGGCCGGGTCAGGTGCATTTAATGTGAGGTTCGTCAGAATCCTCTGTCGGAGATCATGCTCCGAGCGTTACGTTTACTCCGCCCCACCGGCTAGATGATAACGCTAAATTTGGTAATATTTTGGAAGGGTATTTGTGCATAATTGTTGAGGATTATTAGAGTAAATTGAGATAAATATGTTAATTGTGCACTTAATTGTGATATTTCTGTTTTCGGGAAGTTTGTGGAGTCAATTGATCAAAAGAGCGAAGTTCGGGGACTAAATATGCAATTTCGGAAAGATATACACAACCAGCCCCAGGAACACGCGCTCGGACCAAGAACACGCCCAGCAGAAAGGCCGAACACACCCTTCCAAGCTATTGAACACGCGCTCGGTGAATGAACACGCCCGGCCAGGAGGCCGAACACGCCCGAAACACGGGCTCGGCCATGAACACGGCTTCCAACACGGGTGCAAACACGCCCGTGTCGCGTATCATCAACACGGAGGACAGCACAGTCGAAACACGGGTGCGACAGCCGTGTCGCGCGTAGCCAACACGGGCACAACACGGGTGCAACACGCCCGTGTTGAGCCAAATTTCGGTCTGTTTTGTAAAATTATAATTTTACCCCTGTTTTGGTTATCTATAAATATTGGGATTTTTACCATTATTTAAGGTTGGATCAAGGTTGGATAGAGGTTTGATTAGGCTGAATAGCTAAGTAATTGTAAAGGTTTGGTAGAACATAGAGAGAGATCTATACTTTGATTTTCCAACTTTCTTAGAGATTACTCTCTACTTGTTGTAGTATTGAGTATCTTGGGATTAATTTGGTAGGTTTGCCTCGATCCGTAAGGAAATTTACTGAATATATTCTAGGGTATTTGGGCTACACAAATTGAAGATCCAAGTTGAAGAAGCAAAGAAGAATCAAGAGAAGGAGTTGAAGAGGAAGAAGGTTTAATGTCTATGTTTCACTTTCCCCTTTTCTTCTATTATTCCTTGTTTTTCTTTGTAATTAGTTAACCAACCTTAGGAATTCTCATTTCTACATTTCTTATAGGTAGATTTGGTTGGTTTTATTTTACAAATTACTTGAGATATTGTGATGTTCTTGGATTGAATGATTGTGGTTTTATTAATTAGAATTGCAATTTCATTGATGACTTTAGATCTGAATTTTATCTTTAGTACAAGCTTTGATTTGAGATTGTGGTTTCGGATTAACACTAATTGTTAGGCGGACCAGGATATACGATTAGTGCCAAGTTGATGTGATTAGTTTCCTTTTGATGGACCGGACTAGGATGATTGATGGGAGATTTGATCTTTTCAACATTCAAGTGTTCTTAATCTAGGAATTTCTTGCCACGATTCGTATGGAAGAGATTCTACTTTAGACTTGAATTTGGTGGAGCTATGATACTAGATCCAAGATTATCCTATACTTGGTATTTTGTATCCTCTTATCTCACCTATATTTTACTAAGAATTCCTCCCAACCTTTTTACTTGCTTTATTCCTTGCATTGTTCTTTACTTTGCTTTCTAGGATTTAGAAATCAATCTTATCATTCTTGATATTGGTTGGTTTACTTGTTGAATGTTCCTTATTCACAAATCATATTCATAATTAGTTTGATTATATTCTCCACACTAGAATTTAATAGAAGTCCTAGGGAAAAACGATTTTTTATAAATTTAAAATCGAATACCACCTTATTTACTAAACTATTTCGATAGGTGCTCTGCCTAATTGAGTTATTTTATTAGTGACAAACCTATTTTAATATTGAAGATTCTTATTATTTTTTAGTATTATTTATTCGATTATTTATATTAATATTATATATAACTCAAATACACATCACTAGACCTCGGCGGGATCCTATCCGGGACCACGTCGGTCCTTCGTGGAATCCACCTCGGATGGTCGCTTCCTACGTAGACATTTCGGGACTTCGGGTACTCTCGGTGGCCCCTCGCAATGCGTAGAGTGGTTCTACCCGGGCGTTGCATATTCGGGAGGACAGCCGTAATTCACGTTATTCGACATTCTAGGTGCGGCGCCTTGAATCCCATCATGACTAGCTGTCACTCACGCGCGTAAGGTTTCGTGTCGTGAGTACTCTTTTGTCAACATTTAATGCGGAGATTTCGTGTGAGGGAAATCTCGTAAGAAAAATGGCATACATCCGTTTTTTTCTCTTTTCTTTCTCGCCTTCACCCTTTTATGAGGAAGTTTCCCCTTTCTTTTCCGTAGTTACCCGTTTCGAGTTTTTCCTAGGCGAGACTTTTGGACTCTCGGTCACTTTGCTTGAGTAAACTTTTCACCCAACCGCTCGTAGCTTATTTTCGGCTATTTCCTGAGGCGTTCCACTACTACCCGGTCCCGCTTGTTTCTTTTTGGTAATAGAAGGAATTTCCTTCTCTTTCTTAATATTGTTTTGCTCTTGGCGATTTCTCGTTTTTCACGGATTCGTGTTTTCCCGTCTGTCGCCGGTCGTCCGGTCTTTCGTCTCCTCACTCCCTCTTGGAATTGCGTCCGTCCCGGCAGCTTTCCCGATGCCTTCTTCAAGTTCAAAGGATTCTCGGAATCTCCGAGTTCGCAGCATCTTTGAGGATATCGATGCTTTTCGATCGATTCGTCGGAGACTCTTCGACATGAACTTTCTCGCAATGGGACCGGGAACTATTCCGGCTGATTCCGATGCAGAGGATGATGAGGATGAGACTCCTCTTGTTTTGAGACGGAAGAGAAGTGTTGAGGCGATTACGTCTAGTCCCGCGCCCAATCCCGTTCCGACCGAAGTTCCGGCCCTCGGGAGTAGGGCTAGGAGTAGGGAATCACCTTTTGCTCTTGGTCCCAACAAAGATTATCGACGTCGAAGTAGTGAATATGTATGGTGATTACAACATTGGGACGAGTTTTAAGTTTGGTGGCCTAGACTAGCCGAGAAGATGTCTCTGACCGTGATGCATGCATCCCTGGCCCACTTTGAGGCTGGTCTATGGCTGCCCATGGACCCCTTTCTGGGAGAAATACTTCTCGTCCTAGGGATTCAACTGGTACACCTTCATCCTAACGTTGTTCGCTATGTCACTTGTTTCACCGTGCTGTGTCGGCGAGTAGGGGTTGAGCCCACCTTCAATTTGTTCCAACATTTCTTCTATCCTGTCTCTTCGGGGCCTACCATGGTTTCTCTGCGAACCCGTAAAAAGATATTTGATCCTCCTCCGAGTAAATTAGACTTCAAGAACAAGTGGGTCACCGTAGAAAGCACCCGGGGGTTCCCATTTCCTCCTTACCGCTTCGGGCATGGTACGAGAGAGCTCTTTGAAGTTCCTTACCCTTCAATGCAGCCGAGCAGCGTCTGGTGTCATTTATTGAGGAGACCCCGGGGTCTTCCGAGAAAGAGGATCAACCCGTGTTTTCCCTGGATGAGTTGTTGGAAAGGGAGAGTTTGGAGTGGTGCAAGATATGCAGTTCTTCTGATAGGAGAGATCTTCTAGGAATTGAGGATGAGACTTATCTCGTGTGGGTGATTCACCCCGGGAGGTGTTCGAGTCCGACCGTCCCCAATGTTCGTCGGAGCGTCTTCCCAAAGATGCAAAGTCGGGAGCGTAGGGTGAGGACCAAGCTCCGTAGTCCAGCCCGGTCTCTTTCTTCTCTTCTCTTGCCTTTCTTTGACTTTTTCTTTTTTTTCCCTTTGTAGATATGTCGTTCAAATCGCTTCACCAAGGCTTTAAGAAGGCCGGCAAGGGGCGGCGAAGCGCCTCGATGTTTTGGAAACCAAACCCCCCTTCTCCGCTAAAGAGAGCGGCTCGCTCAAAGGCCCCCGTAGTTGGGAATACTTTTGTCCTTGGTAGTTGTTCTTCTTCTCCTCCTTCCTTCCTCGGGGTGAAGCGGCCATCGGGAGGGCTTCTTCTTCACGGCCCTCCAAGAGGAGTTCTCGAGCGGAACAACCTCCTCGTGGCCGGGTTCGGTCGCTCATCGACCTATCCGATGATGTTGCACTCCCGCCGCTCTCTGGTGTTCCTTCTTTCTTTGGTACCATCGTGGCCCCTAGTCCTCATAGCCTGCCCTCAATCTTAAGCAAGGGGAAGGAAAAGAGTGGTGATTCATTTCTCATGATTCTTCCGACCTAGCTTCCTGATTGGAGTGTTTGGGGTTTCCATCGAGTCGTCTCGGGGAGGAACCGCCGATTGGTTAAAGGAAGGGGTTCCAAGTTCCTCGGGACACCGATGGTCTAAGGGGGGCCTTCGGAGAGAGATAGTTACCTCGGCTCCGCCCTCTGTCCAAACCGAATTTTTCCCACCGCGACATGGCCATTTTGTAGGGCTTGGACCGATTATTCGTGTTGTCGACGTCCATTAGTTGCTTTCCTTGGACAAGATTTCCCACGAAGAGTCTGTCAATGAAGCGGGCTCTGTCGCTCGAGTAAGTTTCCTCTTTCATGGTCCTCTTCTTTAGTTATTCTGTTCTCTTGCTCTTTTGATCTATTTTAATTTTTTTGCAGTTTCTAGCCCATTTTTTGAATTTATGTCGTGAAAACTGGGAGACAGGCGTCCGCAGGGCTAGAGCGGATTCTCCCGGGAGGAGAGAGAGCAAAGGCCTGAGGGAGCGGTTAGCGCCTTCACCGCTAGGATTACGGAGCTGGAGGAGGTCCCGATAACATCAAATATGATCATGTTTTGGGATATTAATTGTGCATGATTTGTGAGTTTTATTGTATTAAATTGAGATAAATTGATTGATTAAGGGTCTTATTGTATATTTTGCATTTCGGGTAACTCTTGGGGCAAATTGGCTTAAAAAAGATAAATTTAGAGGCAAAAATGTAACATTCTAGAATTGTGCTAACGCCCTGGAAGATGGACTACGCCTATACGTTATACGCCCGTTGCCCTTTTGTGCATCACGCCCGTATAAAGTAGCGATCGCGCTCGACCGTTGCACTCTGGATTTTACATCCGTAGGGACATAACCGCATTAATATGCTCGTAGACGTAGAAAGGGGCAAAGCCCGTAGTAATGCGAATCAACTGTTTTTATTTGTAAAATAACGATTTTACCCCTGCTTCGTTTATCTATAAATTATAGGATTTTACCATTAATGAAGGTTGGATTAGGCTTATTTTACATATTGTTACTCTGCCATTTTAATTGTAAAAGTTTGGTAGAACTTAGAGAGAAATCTATACTTTGATTTTCCAATTTTCTTAGAGATTACTCTCTACTTGTTCTTAGAGATTACTCTCTACTTGTTGTAGTATTGAGTATCTTGGAATTTATTAGGTAGGTTTGCCCTCGAATCAGAAGGAAATATACTGAATCTATTCTAGGGTATTTGTACTACACAAATTGAAGATTCAAGTTGAAGAACCAAAGAAGAATCAAGAGAAGGAGTTGAAGAGGAAGAATGTTTAATGTCTATGTTTCACTTTCTCCTTTTCTTCTATTATTCCTTGTTATTCTTTGTAATTAGTTAACCAACCTTAGGAACTCTCATTTCTACATTTCTTATAGGTAGATTTGGTTGGTTTTCATTTACTATTTACTTGAGATATTGTGATATTCTTGGATTGAATGATTGTGGTTTTATTAATTTGAATTGCAATTTCATTGATGGCTTTAGATCTGAATTTTATCTTTAGTATAAGCTTGATTTGAGATTGTGGTTCAGATTAACACTAATTGTTAGGCGGACCTTGGATATACGATTAGTGCCAAGTTAATGTGATTAGTTTCCTATTGATGGACGGACCTTAGATGATTGATAGGAGATATAGTTGTGTTAACATTCAAGTGTTCTTAATCTAGGAATTTCTCGCCACAATCCTTATGGAGGAAATTCTACTTTAGACTTGAATTTGGTGGAACTATGATACTAGATCCAAGATTATCCTATTCTTTTTATTTTGTATCCTCTTATCTCACCTATATTTTACTAAGAGTTCCTTCCAACCTTTTTACTTGCTTTATTCTTTACATTGTTCATTTTTTTTTGCTTTCTAGGAAATTAAATTCAATCCTATCATTCTTGATAAAGGTTGAATTACTTGATGATTGATTCATACTTCCAAATCATATTCATAATTGATTTAATTATATTTTCCACACTAAAAATTAATAGACGTCTTGGAAAACAATTTTATAAATATTAAAATGAAATATTCCTTTTTTTCTCTAAACTATTTCGATAGAGTTCTTTGCCTAGTTGAGTTTATTTTCTACGAATAAATTTATTTAATCTTGAGAATTCCTATTATTTTTAGTACTATTTTATTTAATTATTTATACTATTTTTATATATAGATATAATTCATCACGGCCGCTCAAGAGGATAAGTCGAAATTCAATCTATGGAGAGTAAGTTAGCCCTTGGGAGATGCAATGAAGACTCGCATTAGCGGCCGGAGTGGGGCTGCGCTCAGGAGGTCAGCAGGAAGTCTGAATTTGACTGGGTTGAGGCTTTGGAAGATGAGGTCGCTTGGTTGGGTTTGTCAAGTCTCTTTCGGAGTCTCTTAGAGTATCGACCAGATTGATCGGCCAGAGTACAAAGGGTATCTTGAATCGACCTTCCTTTGGCGAGGCCGACCTTTCTGCAAGGGTAAGCGAGCACATCGTTCATCCACAGTGCACCATCTTGTGGTAAGATAAGTCTCTTTTTAGTGGATGCCCCCAAGGGATTCTTTGGTGAGCCTCAGTTCTTTGGTGGAGACCAGACTTCGTACCCTTCAACAAGAGGATATGGAAGGATTAAATCGGTATGATCGGGACAGGATACTAGTCGGACGATGGGTTCCTCCCGATACACTTTATCCCCGACCTTTGACTTGGTGTATGCGGCGTCTCCGGCTCTTCCCCTTGTTCTAAGATTGTGAGCACCTTCTATCACCCGATTGATCTTCATGTAGAAGGCGCTTGAGGATGTCCCCTAGCCCGAGATTCCACTGTTGGACCTCCTCCTCTTTCGGAGGAATTGACCTTGAGGTTACCCCTGCTCTTTGGGGAATGCGGGGAGAGTGAGTTTCTGCTTGCACTTGTTGAGAAAGCTTTCTGAGTAAGTTCCTGCCTGGCGAGAGTTTCGTTCGGCCAAGTGCCTGGTAAGGAACCTTGAGCTGTGGGCAGGTTGAGGCTGCTGTTGAGGGTGTTGGAGAGAAAGGAGCCGGGTTTGATCTCTCTTGTATTAGTTAGTCCCCCCTTTCTTTTGTAATTCCTTTACTTTCTTGAATTGAACACTCCTTTTTTAGCAGATGGGGTTCCTTTTGGCTTTTTCTTGTAATTTTGCTTGTACTTTTCTATTGATTTTGCGCTTTTGTGTACTTTGCAGATGGTTGTTCGGGGTAATGGTAGTGGGGCCCCTCGCATCATTGCGGTCAGTGTATCCGCTGGCGTCTCTCCGTAAGAGTCAATTTTTGCCACTCTAGGGTTGGATGTATAGGTGGATTCACGTGTTTCCCTCTATGGGATTGTTCGGTAGCTTCTATTCGGAAAGATGAATTTGAAACATTTGAAGTCTCTTACTTTTGTTCATACGCGGTTGACTCTGCATCCCTCCCGTGCCTTAGTCTCGACTTTTCTTTTTAAATTTCGTACATTCATGGGAGTTCCCACGAGTTCTTTCTCGAAGGTCGCATTAAATCGAACGACGATAGTACGAGGTGTGGTTGTTCATTTTTTCTATAATCCTCTTTCGTCATAATGGTAAATATTTTGGGAGTCGCGCCCTGAAATGGTGTAAATCCTCATTCACTAATTGCATCTTCACCCGTGCGTGACGCTTCATCTTCCACCTCTTCTTTCCCTTACGGTATAAGAAGAGGTCAGTGCAGTTCCTTGTGCCTTACATCTTTTCCCTTCAATCACGTTTTCTTCTAACTTTTTGTTGTATTTTTTCTCTTCCCATTTTAGTCTTTGATGGGTAGCGTATCATCCTTTTAAGAAAGCATGACCACGTCGAGTGGGCAGTTCTTCTAGTGGCTTTCCAGGCACCCTCCATGTTCCTTCCTGAAAATCTTCGGTTTTCTGTCCCATGGATCCCGCAGATGAAGTCTTTAAACCACGAAATCATGCTCCAGGAGCTCCTCTTCTCGGGGGCTTGGACTTTGCTTGCCGAAAGTTGCCTCGGTTTAGGCGTGTGATCGTAGGGGCATGGGTTATACCACCTACAACAACCGGTCATGACTTTACTGACGGAGTTAGTCAGCCGGGTAGGGACCACACCCGTAGTTAGTTGCATCTTCGTCTTTGTTTCTTCCCTTTCTTTCAAGTGAGCAGCCTTCTTTTTTTGTTTATCCATGGGGCATTTGGTTCATTTTCTCGTGAATTCCCTCTCTCATCAAGAGGGCCCCGACTGTTCAGCGTATGTACCAACAGTGGGCGGCTCCCAATAGCCCAGACTTGGAGATTCCTTGTCCTGTAGGAAGGAAGGAAGGAAGGATCTCTGCTCGCAGGTCTTTGGCCGACCAGCGATGCGGGTACTTGGCGGGCCGGAGAATGAGCGAGATGAGGAGGGAAGTTGCTTGCCTCGTTCCCCGATACCTATCGGAATGAGGTTCTCTCGGGACTTTGGTTTTCTAGGCACTGCGGAAGTATCTGAGTCGATGGCTGATGTTCCCGCCCGAGGCTAGTGGATCCGCCTCCTCCGTAGAGGATGGCAGGAGGCCCGTTGGTGTGTGTGTTTTGAGTGAGTAAATATACCAGCATCATATAAAGCGAATAATCACAAAACGGTGTCACATAATCGAGAACCTGACTAAGGCCAGTATTCTTATCGCGTGCGAGATAGTAACACGGGAGTACCACGATTTTAAATTTATAAATATCGTATTAGTATCCTCGGGAGGCGTTGTGGCCGAGGCTGGTTAGTTTTCTACCAGTGTCTGATCTTTGAGTTTCAGAATTAGTCTATGTGTCCATTGATTCAGATAAGGATTGTTTAAAGACTATTTAAAACAAGAATAGAAAATAATTGACTAAGATCTCCTAATGATACACACTATGATTAATTAAGGTGAACAATGTTAGAAAGTTTAATTTGCAAATGGATGCAAGAGACGATTATAGATTCGGGTGTCTTACTACCATGGATTATCTAGAATGATCACCTCGATAAATTCTTTATGCAAGTAATCCTAAACACTTTTTAGATTAGTTATTAAGGAGTCGATTTAATAACACTAACCTTAAGATTTGCATTAATTCCAAACCCAGAATATTAGGATGCTAACCTCATCTCAGTTGTTGTAAGTTATTAGTCTGTCCAGGCTGACTCATTAAAATCTCCTACGGTCGGGTTTCATTAACAAATCGTCAATTTAATTAACTATTGTAGTATCATGCCTCAACTTAACCGGTTTCATAGCATAAACTTCAACTTAGCGGAATCGGAAATGCGTAAACAATAAAGCGATTCATAATGTATATTTAAAACATATCCTTCCAGGGAATATATAAATCGTGTCAATCAATCAAAATAAAGAGTATCTTAGGACAGAGAATCATAACATATAAAGGAAAGAAATACAAGAGCGAAAAGAAAGGAAGAAGAAAGTTGATGTGTTGCTCTCGTTGCTTCCCGCAGATGGCTTAATCCTCCCAGGACCTCGTGAGACTTGTGCTCCGGATCCTTATCTTGCTCTAAAGATCTTCAGAAACTTCCTCTCAACTAAACTATAGGAGGATACCATACGGTCGAGTTCCCAACCCACTAAACAAGGAAGAAGAAAAATAATGAAAACTAAAAACTAAATGGAGCTTATCACGAAATTCCTGGCCAGTTGGGAACTCGGGAAATCCTCTGTTTCCGAGTGATTACAGTGTGTTTCAACAAAGCAGGGAGTGATCATCTATTTATAGGGTGAAATGGGAAGTTGAAAAGAATTACAAAATTTCTCCATGGGACATTGAATTCGCCAAAATTTCCTTGAACACTCCGTGTCGCGTGTCTCAACACGGCCTGACCACCAGCGGAACACGCCGTGTTGATCCTTTCCAAAAAATTGCACTTTTAGTCTTTGATTTCCTTCTTTCTTCAGAATTTTTAGTCACTGATTTCTTCCTTTCTTCAATGTGGGACATAAGATTTTCATAATTTCCATTGATTAAATCGATTAACTCCGTAATTGCTTTCAATTGAACGATTAATGTATAAATACGATGTCAGAGTTATCAAATACCCCGAACTTAGTCTTTTGCTTGTCCTCAAAGCCAGAAACTACTAAATATAGTCGAACCACATGCATAACCTCGACTAATCATGTTTAAGTCCAATACGGTGTACAAGATGTTAAGCTGTCTAGACAATTAGTATTGTTAGCGGAAGAGGGAATGACTCGCAAATGCCTAATCAAATGTATCGAAATGCGAATCAGGAAGAAATAATTCAAAATATCGTAGTAAATCCAACGTTGCGTCTAATAAATCTCACTCAGGTGTAGTGTGTGTTCCTTGTCGGCCTCGTCATCAGACAATAGACCCACTTCAAACTAGTAGAAAGATAGTATGTTGATCATTTAGGCGTCTGTGACTAATTACAATTAACCGTCTAGGGATCAAGTCACGATACGGAGCATAACTCTCTCTTTTTCCATACATATAACTTTTTTTATATATTTTCTTTTCAATACGATTACTGCGTATAGCGTTTACTTAACCATGTGCTAACTACCCTTGTAGCGGGTCTCCTCCGGTGGCTCCCGGACCTCCAAGACCTTAGGGCACCGAGGATTCAATTCCCTGGGAGTAGTTCCTCAATGTTAAGAACACTTGCAAGCTACCCTTATTAAAATAAATAACATAAAAATAACTAGTGGCATGCTTCTCAAACCACTTGTCAAAGTTACCATACAACTATCACAACATCCGGATAGTCTAACAACTATTTAACTAAAAGTCCAAAGTGATCCATGAGTCAAGAAATTTTACGTCAAAATAGATGTGCTCAAGATACTTGAGATTTCCTACAACTAGACTAGTATCAAGTTTCTATGAATAAATCGAACTCGATCCTCAAGACTCTTGCAATCAAACGAATAGCTTGATAACGCTAAATTTGATAATGTTTTGGAAGGATAATTTTGCATAATTGTTGAGGATTATTGTATTAAATTTAGATAAGATTGAGTTTGATTTTGGGTTTAATTGCAAATATTCTATTGAGAAAGTTTGTGGAGCAAATTGGTCAGAGAAAAGTTCGGGGACTAAATATGCGATTTTGGGAAAGATATACAAATCCGGGTCCCAAGACACGTGCTCGGACAAGAACATGACCATCAGAAGGCTTGAACATGCCGGTGGAGAAGGAAGAACACAAGCTCGGTGAAGAACAGCTTTTAGGATTTTTAGAGAATTTTGTGTAAAATGACCATTTACCCTATTTTGGTTATCTATAAATATTGGGGATTTTACCATTATTTAGAGGGTTGGATTAGTTTGAATAGTGCTAAGTAATTATAAAGGTTTGGTAGAACTTAGAGAGAGATCTATGCTTTGATTTTCCAATTTTCTTAGAGATTACTCTCTACTTGTTGTAGTATTGAGTATCTTGGGATTAATTTGGTAGGTTTGCCTCGTCCAAGTAAGGAAATATCTTGAATATATTCTAGGGTATTTGGGCTACACAAATTGAAGATCAAGTTGAAGAAGCAAAGAAGAATCAGAGAGAAGGAGTTGAAGAGGGAAGAAGGTTTAATGTCTATGTTTCACTTTCCCCTTTTCTTCTATTATTCCTTGTTATTCTTCTTTGTAATTAGTTAACCAACCTTAGGAATTCTCATTTCTACATTTCTTATAGGTAGATTTGGTTGGTTTTATTTTACAAATTGCTTGAGATATTGTGATGTTCTTGGATTGAATGATTGTGGTTTTATTGAATTGAATTGCAATTTCATTGATGACTTTAGATCTGAATTTTATCTTTAGTACAAGCTTTGATTTGAGATTGTGGTTTCGGATTAACACTAATTGTTAAGATGGAACTCGATATACGATTAGTGCCAAGTTGATGTGATTAGTTTCCTATTGATGAATGGGGACAGGATGATTGATGGAGAATTTGATCTTGTCAACATTCAAGTGTTGTTAATCTAGGAATTTCTTGCCATGATTCGTATGGAAAGATTCTACTTTAGACTTGAATTTGAGTGGGCTATGATACTAGATCCAAGATTATCACTTATAAATGAATGCTCTCTTATACTTCTTGCATTTGGTACATTTGGAAGTCAACTTCCTTTGCTCTTCCGTCTGATTCGGCGGAAAGAATGATAGGAAGTTTCTTGCAGCACATCATACAAGGAAAGCGTAACATAAGTGATTTAGCGATGCCTTGATTCAAATGAGGCAGGATCCTGAAGATGTCTTCTGTGTTTTTGAGCTCGGAAATCACCTATTTGAAGAAAAATGGATTTAGAATTATAGGATTCCTCATTATCTTGATGATAGGATTTTGAATCCTCTTGATTCTTCTTCACCATACAGGCTTGACTAAGGCGAGGATCGTCAGACAACAATTTAGGCATACTATTCTCCACACCAATGAGTCGTAATATCCACAGAAAAATAGATATCATCTAAAATGTGCAGGGTGTCTAGGTAGATTTCAAATTGAAAGCGATAATATCTTCGTTGTTCACCCTTAATCTTAATGACCACTGCTTACATCTATCAATGCCTTAGAGGTAGCTAGAAAAGGTCTACCTAGAATTAATGGTATACTACTTTCAGCACTCTGTATCCATCACAACAAAATCAGCAGGGAGAGACAAATTTATCTACTTTAA
>JAHSUH010005252.1:0-37829 GCA_025388415.1 Cynanchum wilfordii
CCTCTATTTATCCTCTACATTTTCGTGCTTCGATTATCAATTGTTCTCGCTTGGTTCAAAAATTATGTTTTGTTTCTTGTAATTGAAAATGCCCAGATCGAAATTACCCTATTGTTATTGTGGTAAAATTAGTCGGATGAGAACATCATGGATAGATCGAAATCCTTCAAGAAGATATCTTACTTGCAATGAAGAAGAGGTAAGCCCTAATATTTTGCCCATTCAATTCGAACTATGAACGCACTTCGGTTTTTTCATTTTTTTTTTTTTTTAAATTGAGCTCGGTTTGTTAAGGGAAGAAGCAATAGATGCAACTTTTTCCCAGGTGGATCCAGGTTATGTGCGGTAGATCAACTCAAGTCATACCAGGTTTACTTCGAAAGATTCGTTCAATGGAGGAGAAGTTTGAAAATACAAATATGGAGTTTTTAAATGCCAAACAAAAAATAGAGGAATTGAAGCTGAACTTCGAAGCTTCAAAAATCGAGTTGCTAAAATCCCAAAAAAATTTAGAGGAACTGAAATTGAGCAAATGTAAAAAAACTGTATGTAGTGTACAAATGAGATGCTTAGTTTGGGTAGTTGTTATTTTCACTTTTGTATCATGGTTTATGAGTAGCAATGGCAAAGGCATGTTGCAATTGACTAGACAGGATTTGTAGGTCCCTTTGCTTCGTTTACTGCAGTATCTGTATATTACAACATGTAATTGGTACCTTTTCAAATGGTATAAATGAGAAGCATCCGCTTTGTAGGTGAATGGTCCTTTTCAAATGGTAAATGCATACAATTGTAAGCCTGACATTGTACATAAAACAATTGTATTCCTTGAATTGCACACAAAAAAGATTATGTTCATGTGCATCCAAATGACATTTACTAAACAAAATGTAAAAATACAAGTTCACCCTCACTTGCACACAAAACCATCCAAGTGGCATTCACAAAACAAAATGTAAAAATACAAGTTCACCCTCGGTTGCACACAAAAAGATTATGTTCATATGCATCCTAATGGCATTTACAAAACAAAATACAAGTTCACCCTCATCTTCCCCTTCCCCTTCCCCTTCCCCTTCTGTGAGAATAAGGATTACTAGGTCCACCACCACCTAGCCATACCTCACCAAAATCTTCATATGAAGTGGTTGCCCTACCTTTTCTTTTCTTTCCTCTTCCTCTTGTTCTCTGCCCGGGTAAATCAGTTTCATATCTAATATCCTCTGGCATACCTAGATCTGGATGATGAACTGTAGAAGATGTGGTTTTTGTTCTCCGAATCTCACTTAACAAATCATCAACAGTCTGCAATAATTCTTCAGTTGGAATTTCTTGAGCTTCATCTGCTGTTTCTGTGGCAGTTTCTTGTCTAGCTTTTGTGGCGGTTTCGTTAGCCTCTTGATTTGCAGCTTTACGCGCAGCAGATCTTGTAATTGCCTATAATGACTTATCATAAACATGATTTAGATCTATGATAATTTTGCTATAAAGAAGGAGGATTTACCTTATTCAGTCTTATTCTCTTTTGTCCTTCAACTTGAACTTCAGTGTCATGTGATGTTGAGGGAGTTTCAGGAGTTGTTACTGGATCTGAACTTTGTCCAGTTTCGTTGGCATTAACAGAACTTGCCCTTGCCCTTGTCCTTGCCTACAATTACCAATCAATAAATCAATTCCAATCATAGAAATGGTTTAATTCTATTATAATTTGATATAAAGCAGGAGGGAAAAGTTACCTTATTCAACCTTCTTCTCTTTTGACCTTGAACTTTAGCTTGATTTGTTGAGTGAGCTTGAGGAGCTGTTCCTACCCTTGCCCTTGCCTACAATTACCAACATCAAGAAATCAATAGGTAGATGTTTAAAAAAATATTTGATACAATTGCACACAATTATACCCGCTTTCCAGTCAGTTCTCGTTCAGTAGGAGGTTGTGTAGTTTGTGAAGCATTAGCAGCATTTTCATTTTGTGGGCATCGTGCTTTGTTATGCCCAACAGCCTTGCACTTTGTACAATGAATAATAATCCTCCTCCTTATCCATTTCCGACCATCCTCTGTCTCAAGAAATTGCCTTTTTCTCAGTTTTTTGGCCTCCCAACTTGTTTGTGTGCCCTTGGTCGATCTAAAATCACACCATCTCCTTTTGCCACAAATCCTTTCCATTGATTGGCATCAAAACATTTTCATATAATTTACAAAAATTTTCCGTGGAGTAAACGGGATCAACCAAATCATGCGGATGTTGGCCTTTCTTATGAACTGCAAATATTCCATGGACACATGGAATCCCTATCAAACTCCACATCTCACAAGAGCAAGTATTCCTCTTCAAATCCACTATAAATTGGTCATCGTTAGGTCCTTCAACTTGGTATGCATCAAATCCATTCCACACCGGTTTCCAACTCCTAGACAAAATAACTTGTTCCTCCAATTTTTGTCTAATTCTAGGTGTACAAGGTTGTTTAGGTTGTCTCAACATCCAACATCTCTTAACTTGAATTTGTTTCATTACCAATTCCCTTATACCCTCGACAATTGAAATGATTGGCTTATCTCTAACGTCCAAGATAAAAGCATTAAAGGACTCACACAGGTTATTGCAAAGCATGTCCGATCTCACGTGGTTTGGAAAAAAGGCCTTCACGCAATGATCCGGTTTTCGACCATTAACCACCCACCTCCAAGCTTCCGTATCATGCTCTTCAAGCTCTTTCATTGCATTTTCATAAATTTTTTTGTTACTGCTTCTTGCTATTTTTCAAAGCATGTCCTTCAACACTTTTCCTCGATGCAACTTCTTGAAATTGCAGTACAAATGTTGGACACAGTACCTGTGTCCAGCGTTTGGTAAAATCTCAGCCAATGCAGCATCCAATCCCTGAAAAATAAGGTAACAATTTAGTGGTGAACATTAGTTATAAAACAGGACATAAGTAATTATAACTTACTTCTGTCTATCGAAATAAATGTCTAGAAGAGGCCTTGGTTTGGAATTTCAAGATCATCAACCGGAAGTTGGAAAAACCATCTCCATTGCTCTGTAGCCTCCTTCTCAACCACAGCCCATGCAATAGGCCACCAACCATTACTACCATCAGTCGCAATAGTAGATAGTATTTTCCCGGGGTAATTGCCTTTCACATGACATCCATCCACTCCTATAAGTGGCCTATAATGATCTAAGAAACCAGATTTTAAAGGACCTAAACAAACATACATCCTTTTGAATCTAGGCTATCTACCATCTTCTCTAAAGTTCTCGTGATCAATCTCAACTGTTGAATTAGGGTGTGTTCGCAATATTTCTTCCATGTAATCCCAAACTTGCTTGTATTGCATTGCACGATCCCCATCTATCAGTTTTAATGCAATGTTTCTTGTGTTGTATGCAAACGTCTGTGAAATCTTACATTTATACATCTCATCTACATTCTGCCTTAATGCTCTTTGGGGAATCTTAGGATTCACTTTTATTCTTTCCACAAATTTCTCTGCTACCCATCTCGTTGTAATAAACTTGTTACTCCATTGGTGATTTCAATTGTCGTGCTTCAAATTTAATGTCTTAACTACCGGATCGGTGGTCTACGTTGCATTTTCTGTACTGGCATATACAACCCACTTACATCCTGTTGTTCTGCAAATAGCTCCGACTCGTTTTGGCTCGGAAGGCTTGAATTTACATGTTTTACCTTCATTAATGCACAAGTTTTTCACAGCCTTCTTGAACTCTTGTCCACTGCTAAACCTCATGCCTAATTGAATTGGAGGTTCGGACATATCCCTTTCTGTGTCGAAATATGTGTACCTATTCCCGATTTCAACTGCACACTCGGAAGAGTTTTCACCGCTACTGCCACTCTCTAATCCCTCTACAAAGTCATCTTCAAAATGGACATGTTCAGCTTGTAGCTTCTTCCACATTGGCATGACCATCTTCTTCTTGTTGTTGTTGTTCATTGGAATTCTCAAGTTCTTCCCGTTGTTCATCAGCTTCATTTCCTAACTGTTCATTACCATGTCCATATTCATCTTCATGTTCTCCATGTTCAATTCCAGCTACAAAAAATGTGTCATCATTAAAATATTCATCATCATTCGTGAAGTGCTCATAATGATCTAATTCACTATCAGCATACCCATTGCTAACTGCATCACCTTCACTTGCATTGTTAACACCTACATATGCATCACAATCAGTTGCAAGGTTAACACCTGCACCTGCACCTACACACACATACCACATCACAGTCCTCCCATTTTCAGCTGCACACACATTCCCATTTTCCCTTTTTCACGCATCCATTCCCATTTTCAGCTGCACACACATGCCCATTTTTGGTTTCACCTTCACATGGCCATTTGATACAACTACATCACCTTCAATTGCACACAAATTCCCATTTTCAGTTTCATCTAATTGTGTCACTATCCCATCACCAACCATGTCAAACTCACTTTCTACTTGTTCCATTTCAACCACAACAATCTCAGCCTCTATCCCTCTTGGTTCCAATTGAACCACATCAACCTCTGTCTCTACTGGTTCCATTTGAACCGCAAATATTTCAACCTCGGTTGCCTCATTTTCTACCACATCAGTCTTAGGCTCATCATGCCATTCTAATAAAAGAGGTTTCACAATCCTTTTAACTCTTCTATTTGTAGTTTTAACTTGTTGTACTATTGGCTCTTCAATTTCTTCAATAACAACTGAACTTTTTACCTCAAGTTTTTTCATGTATGGTTGACTTTTAAAAATAGAAATGATACTGTCAACATCTCTCTCTTCTGCATAAAATTCTATAACCTTAAACCTAGGCACCCAACTGCACATATCTACCAAGTCTTCATCCCTTGCCACTAACCTCAAACCATCTTTAAATGTACCTATTGGTTCTAGGTACACATACAGAAATGACCCCATATCTATCTTGGTAATTTCATGTATCATGCTACTGATATCCAACATACTCAAACAATCTTTATCACAATAATTACATATTTCCATCTACCATCTTTAAATGATTTATATCCCCGCTCTTCCCACCATTCACCATCATAAAACATCTTAATTGTAAACAAATCATCATCAGGCTCTGCAACAGGAACAAAAATAAAAATGTATTTTCAATTAAACCAATTTCACATTAAACCCAAATAAGCATGCACTCTAACCGCAATTTCAACAATACAATTGCACTATACATTACATTCACAAACCTTAGCAATTGCAGACATAAACACAACATGCACACTATCAAAATCAAAATTATCACCAAGTGCCAAAATAAACTCAACATGCACAGTAGAATACATTCAAAATTCGCAATATTTGTACATAAATAAACCGAAAACAGTCTGCCCATTCCCTATAAAACAAAGAAGAGTTAAGGAAATGATTGAAAACTTTCCGTATAAATTGTATGGATCAATATAATTGTACTTTGAACTTCTGACCTTCCAACTCATTTTTCCTCAACACACTTCTAAAACAGTCCAAGTATACAACTCAACTTCAACAAAAATTAAAACTTTTCTTTGAAAGATTCTGTCTTGTAAAGAAAATTTCAAGAAATTTCTCAAATCAACTATCGGATTGTGAAATCGAAATCGAATGCGGGAAAAATTTTGTTCTTTCGTTAATGGAATCGACGGGTTCTTCTCCTATTTGCTTTCCATATATATTTTTTTAAAAAAAAAATTATTTATTAATTAAAAAGAACAAAAATAAAAATGGATGAAAATTAAAAACCCAAAAAAATTATATAAATATCAAATTCTATATTTTGTGCATGTGGCAATAACGTATTACGACATGTGCTCTTTTAATGTACATACGATAAAAATGCATACATGTGGTATTCTTAAAAAAAAATTTGAGGACCCCACAAAAACGCATGGGAGAATGCATCTTTTTTTTTTTTTTTTTTTTGTAAAAACTCATATAGCATATGCGTGAAGACTATAAATGAAATAAGTTTAAAATATGGCTATTCATGGAATTTTTTTAATAAAGAGGGCCGACTTGAGTAATAACTCAACTAATTAAGACTAATCTTCAATATGATGGTACTTTATGTACTTTTATTAATGTATGTTGCAGCATCAATAGGACAATTATTTTTTCCTTACATTACTTAAAAGTATATAAATAGAACTAAATACGAGTAGGGTTACCACGGAAACAACGAAGGAGACAACTGCATAACCTTCCATGCAAATGAATTATTGGTTCCGCTATTCAAGTTTTTATGTGAAAAAAATAAACTTAACATGAATAATATATTACAAGAAATATTAATGAGAAACTTCATGGAGTTAACATAAATAATAATAATTATTATTATTAGTACCACAAGTTACAAGTTTGATTACAAAGAGAATCATACAAATCCATTGGAGTACAAAGTCCACAATGAAGTATTCTTATTGAACAAACATGGAATTTGAGCAATGTTTGCATTTTATTCACAATATATTATTATACACATAGGTATCAGCAAATCGTGCATTACAAGACGCAAGTAGTACTGCGTCTGTATGTCTTCCTTTCAAATTCTCACTTGAGATGGTGAGCCTCAATATCTTTAGTAAGAAAGTGAAAGAACTCCATTAGAGTGTGAGGGTCGCGGAACATTGGGGTTTTTCTTCTCGTACTCTAAAGTCCAGGTTACTAGGTTGTTTTCACCTTTAGTGTCAACATGAACAATTATAGAGAAGGTGTTGTAGAGCTCCAATAGATCTCCTTCTATCACTTTGAATTTCACCAATTTCTTTGCTTCATCTATCACTTCCACGATGTCTTTAGCCACTTTCTTTTTCCCATCTTTAACAATAACCAAAAGAATAGGATTATTTGTTAAATGGATCGAGTTAAATTATATTATTACCTTTTCTATAAACTTAAACTTATAAACAAGTGGTAAATTTATACTCTTTATAATATTTTCCTACACATTTATCATGGAAATGTACAAAATGACCAACAACATAAAAATAAATATAGAAGAAATAGATGTAGATGATTGGATTTGTTCACTTAAACGTCGTAGATCTTAGTAGGAAACTGCTTGGCGGAAATGTAGAAATGCATGCATATTAATTAGCGAGAGGAGAGCATATCCTGCAGCTTTTAACTATGAAAGGACCAAAGATAGAAAAGTGCACATATATAAGTATATGGAAATTCTTGAATATTTTATTATTATTTGAAGAATATTTTGAGGATGTTCTACGTACGTACCATGTGTATAGTTCCAGAAGATGACAGATCCAACTTTTCCCCAATCACCATCATGCAAATCACAGTTTTGGATCTTATCTGGACTCATCCCAGTAATGTGATGAGGTCTCTCTCGACAATTTCGTGAAACAAATCTCCATCGGTCTTTATCTCAATTTGGGAAATCAGCTTTCCTCTTAAGGGTTTGTTATCCATGCTTTTAGAGAACTTTTGGTAATGAAGAAATTCAATAAAATGAAGGAGATGGGATGGATGATTATGTGGAATTAATTCAATACAACCTCCCTCTATTTATAATAGGAATAGCCAGCCCCATTGACATTCCATCGTTTATAGCTTTTCGTTGAAGGCGAGATGGGATAACAACAACACCACTTATTAATTATAGCAATTACGTATCGGAGAAAATTGGATCCAACATTAAATTTTTGCATTTTCTTATCTTTCTTCGCCTATGTGACTTTAGTTTTTTCCTCTCAAGTTAAAGGAAAATAAAGAAAAAGGACAGATAAAAACAATCATTTTGTTGGACCCGACCCTTTTTAATTTTTTCTTTTTTTTAAGTGTTTTAATTGAGGCATACTATTTTAACAGAAAAGGAAAAGAGGAAAAAAAAAACCAATTTAGGTGGACATACTTTGAATGGATGTGGCGAGTTCGTGGTTCTTCTACCGCCAATCCCACCTCATTGAAATGTGTATGATGGATTGTTCACCATTAAAATTCAAATGGTGCAACAAGTTATTGATTAAATTTTAGATTTAAAACAATTTAATAATGAGTACATATTATTATTGGAAGCACTTTTTTTTTTGTTTTTAAATCATCTTTTATTTGGATGACTAATCGGGATTTGGTCCCATTGAGCGAATATAGTTTTTAACTCATATTTGTAAGAATGATTTTTCATCTAGCTAGCCATGTATGGTATCTAAAATAAAAAGAGGAAAAAAAGAATTATACTAAAACTAATAAGTACATCTTCATTTATTATGATTAATTTTGGGAAAAAGTATTCATTATAAAAAATACTTATTAAAATACATATAAATTTTTGAAAATGTGCTATTATTTTACCTATATATATATATGGATGTTCTTTCTATAACACTTTGCAAGTTTCATCAAGTGGTTAGCTTAATATATTTTTTTTTAGATAATCAAGATATGGCAAAGGCTTCATTTGCCTTCATTTTCATTGTTTCAATCATGCTTATCATTCTTTGTTAGTAATTTTTCTCTTTTAAATCTTTTGTTCCCTCTCTATTATCTTCATTGTCTTTCTCTAACATTGAAGTTCATATATATATAGATTAATTAAAAATAATTTTATTAGTCCTTGACTTACCATAATTGGTACATCAGTTGTCAAAACTACATGAAATTTTTATTATGAATCGAAACACAAACACAAACAATTATAAGTGAAAGTAAAGAACAAGATTAGGAGATAGATATTTACGTAGATGGGTCAAAAGACCTATATCTACTACCGTACGAAAATTGTATTTCTTGCACACACACTTAAGGTTTATAAATTACGTGAGTATTTATAAGAAGAGTCAACAACTTGACCAAATTTTATACAAATAATGCTAGGCACAAAAATGAAATTTTTCCTAGGGGCTCTGCTCCCTTGAACCCCGCTCGCTATCCGGTTAGCGAGACCTCTGCCTAGGTGCTTGCACCCTCGAACTCTCGCAAAAGTCACGATGGACAAGAGTCCTTGGAAACTGTCAAACTCCACATACTAAACAATTTTTGATTTGATTATAATTGTGAGATTATGTGAGAGTCATAGTGAGATATTCTTTGAACAAAATTCAAACTCTACGAGCATAATGCTAATCAAATTCGAATCATTAAAGTTATTATTTATTTATTTATTTATTATTTTTTTTTTGCAATTCTTAATTATTACAAAAACTAACTTTTTCTTCTCTCTTATTAACAGGTTTGTGGTCTTCGGTAGTTTTATCCCAAGTTGGGAAAAGCTACAAAGCTATTGGAGATTGTACAAGGTTGATAACTCGGTTTTATATCATGTTTTTGTATGATAATTGTGTTCAATTTGAGTTAATTATGGTATTAATTGGATGCAATTAGTTGAAAATGACATCTAATTACATTATTTTGGTTTCAGGAAAGTTTTGGGGACTAAATTACAAAATTGGACAAAATTATGGGCAAAAGTACAATTTTTGGACAAGTTTGGATAGTCATCCAAGAATCTAGACGGCCATTAGGGCATCCGGACGGCGTTGCAAGGATCTAGGCGGCCGTCCAAAGCAAAGATGGCGAGATTTTAGAGATTTTCACCTGAAAAATGTCCGAAATGCCCCCAAACTCACCCCTATAAATAGAGGCACCATTCGCAAGCTTTTGGCATATCGGAATCACTCGGAACAATGAGAACCCGAGTCCCAACGATAGATATGAGTAGAGTTCTAATAGTTTTTCAGTTTTTCGCTTTTTCTTTCTTCTCGATTATAGGGTTTGTGCCTCAATTGTAAGGGATAACTTTATAATTAGTTGAGAGGAGCGATCTCTGAAGAACTGTTGAGAGAGAAAAGGATTTGGAATACAAGTCTCGTTGAGATCTGGAGAATTAAGTCATCCGTGGAAGCGGTGAGAGCAAAACGACAACTTTCTCTCTCCTTCTCTTTTCGTTCTTTTTTTTTTTTTTCCTTACTGTTATGATTATGTTGCCTAAGATTCTCTTTATCGATTTATTAATTAATGATTGTTGTGAAAATTATGAAACACAAGTGCAAGTGTACACTATCAACAAGTAGTATAGTACGATGTACTAGATATCGATCCCTCGAGATTGCTTAGTGAGAAGCGTGAAGTGTGTGTGATGAGGTGTGGAACAAAAGGTGATCAAATAGATGAATGGTTGATTAAGTCTACTAGGAAGAGAATGCAATTTAAGTCTAAAATAACAAATAAATGCAAACAACCATAAGCGGAGGAATACGTAAATTAGCAATTACTACTCGGATAAAAAGATGAGGAAGTACTGAACAAACACAGAGAAAATGAGTACTAGGCTAGCTTCCATTTCAGGTATGCATTAAAAATGGCCAATGTTGTACTGATGCTATAGCATTGCTACGGCAATTATTCCAGAATTCCTAAAGTATATGCATGTTTTTCAACATCCCATAATTCCAGTCCACAAATATCAATTCATATGTCTATGCAATTCATATAAGAGGCATCCAATTCAAGCTCATGAACTCCTATGCAGATGCTTGCTTTTTAATTGCAGAATTTCTTTTGGAATTTTCTCTCTATTTTCTCTCTCTGCCGAGCTGCCTACTTTTCAGTCCACCACATGCCTTTCAAGATTATTCTTTCACTTTTTCTCCTTCTTTTTCGTCATTCCAATATTCCCATTAATTGCCGGATCACCTCCCATTGTCTTTTCTTCCTTTTCTTAAGTAATTGGGCTTCTTCAATTTTCTTTTATTTTTCTTTCAACCCATTACTTCTTCTTACAAATTTTAAAGCCCAATACCTTTATTTTCACTTTGCATCATTCCTTGATTTCCAACTTAGTTCCTCAATTTCGTTTTGTTTCTCCTTTAGCCTTTGAATCTCACTTGATAATCTTAAATTCAACAATTTCCCTAAATAAAACAAAAGCACAACAATTAATAAAAATAGACACAAAATTCCTCAAAATAAAAGCTTCATCACTCATTCTTACATGAAATCAAGTCTAAGAAATCATAATAACTCTACAAAAAGTAGAGTTATCAAGCCCCCAAACTTAATACATTACTCGTCCCGAGTGATGTCTCAAAGAGATCAAGGAAAGACACAAAACACTACTACAACCAAGCAAAATGCAGAAAGTCTACAAGACAATCAAAACAGTGAAGAATCATCCAATCAAATTGAGATAATAATCGGGTTCATGCTTTCAAATCAAGAATGTGATAGATCATCTAGACATGCTTAAAAACCAACTTCCCCAAGTGTTGAGAATTTAACAAAACCAAGTTCAAGTGTTTCTCCCTTGTATGTGTGTGTGCTTAGTCATCTCCCTTTAACACTTAATTCAAAGGTCAAGGAAAAAAAATGCACTCCTAGAATTCAATACGTGTAATCATAAGTTAACTTGCTAACCCCTCTCCACAAATGTAGTTGGCTTAGCATCTTAGATCAATAGGTCTTCCCTTTTGGTTATAATGTAGGCTTGGTTTAAGGTAGGATAAATATGGATACAAGTGAGCTAATACCTCAACCTAGCCTGTCATGGACATAAAAACCGAAGCACAATGTTTCTTTTTTTTTTTTTTTTTTTAAATTAAACCCTCCAAGCCAACAAGCAATTGATCTCAACACACTCCCAATATAATAAATACCAAACAAAAGCTCCCTTGTGTAAACATAATATATAAAAAGAATTTATTCAAGAACAAACTTGCTGCTGCATTTTTTTTTTATATCCATTTATTTTGTTTTATTTTGATTGAGGATATCAACTGTTTTCGCTCTTTTGTACTCATCCTCATCATCAAATTTTTTTTTTTTTTTTTTTTTTTTTTAACGGAACATGAATAGAAATGGGAGATATGCTTAGTTTGCAAATATGTGTAACAAGCCAATAGATAACCCAAAAGTCACCACCCCCCCAACTTTCATCATGCCATGTCCACAACATACTAGAATTGAAGTTTGGTGCCAAGAAAAAGAATGATATGCAAAAGAGTGGTCATTAGGCTACCATACATGTGTAGGTACCAAAAACACAAATAGGCATAACGGCTCAAAGTGGCTAAACTATGGAAATATCCGAAGGGTAGGCTTGAAAGGCTCAAACGAGTCAACTAAAGTGCCTAGATCCTTTCCAAAATGCTAAACCGCCTAGGATTTCGCCTCAAGGGAATTAACAAGCTAATTCTGAAAACTTGAAGTCTCATGCAATTTCAACCTTTTCTAAAGATTCAGCATGTTCAGGGATAGACTAATGTGCAAAATCATGATGTTACATTCTCACTACGGTTTAGTTAAATTCACAAACTACAAGTACTTATGGATTATAAACACGTACAAATAATCATATCAACACCAACTGAAAAGTGGTATCATGAAGCTTCCCCCAATTCTCACAAAACTCATCATTAGATTCTTCCACAAGCACGAAAGACAACACTGAAACGAAACAAAGAAGGCAAAACCCCCCCAAACTTAAGAGAGAGCAATGTCCTCATTGCAAACACAAGAAATAAAAAAAAACGAAAACAACCTCAAACAGAAAAATGAAAAACAGCTGAAATCATCCAAGATAATTCATAAATAAGGAACAACTAAGCCACAAGAAGGTTACTAAGGAATAGAAACTCCCTTCACTTTTTGAAGGGGCAAAAGCTGGATTGGGAAGTGTAAAACTGCGCCGCAAAGGCTTAAAGTTGAAGAGCGGTGAAGTGATATGGGCCGGTGTGCGGCAATAATGCTACAGCATCAAGGCGGCATCAAGACAAGCATCAAATTCCAGAATTGATGAAAACCAGTACAATTTTCTGCACTTTCCTGAACATAAAATCAAGCACAAGCATTCTGGAATTAGCAAGCTGTTATCTCAAATCATCATTTAACACCTCCAAAATTTTCAAGAAAAGTCACAAATCCAAAACCCAAGCATCATGACTAGAAGAATAAAACTATCAAATCTCAAGAAAGCGGGAAAATACAAGCAACTATGCACATATTAAAGAATAGAAATTGAAAAACAAACACTAAAGCATGAACACCAAATAATCAACAAAAATAACAAACGAAGAATTGAAAAATTAAAACATGCTGCTCTAAAAATCAAACATTAAAGTACAACAGCTAGAACTTCCCTTTTTAATTAAACCTCAATCAAGTTGATGGGGGTTCGATTTCGCACCACTACACCACTCTATAATATTTTAAATGCTGCCCATTAACTTTGAATTCCTTTCCGGTATTACCTCTCAAAGCCACTGCCCCACAAGGATAAACTTTCATAATAGAGAATGGCCTAGACCAACTAGACTTAAGTTTTCCAAGAAACAACTCGGGCTCGGAATTAAGAAATAACACTTGTTGCCTTTCCTCAAACTGTTTGAGTTGAATGTGTGTGTTATGCCATCTCTTTGTTTTTCCTTTTCTTTTCCTTTTTCTATGACACCCTTTATTTTTCTTTGTTTTCCCCTTGCCATCCTTGCCTTGATTGCTAATGCAGTCTTGCTTTGTGTCAAGGCCATCCTCAACAGGGAACATGGTATTTTTAGTTGAATCTTGTTGAGCATCATCATTCTGCTTTAGAACTTCATTATTCATCCTAGCTGTATTTTCCTCGGAATTGGACTTAACATCAAGTGTTCCCATTCTGGACTTAACATCAAGTGTTCCCATTGTATCATAATCATCAATCTGTTTCTTCTCTTCATCATCTTTATAGAAAGAATAACCCAATAAAAACTTTTTCAATGGATCATCATCATGACATACTTGCTCAAATTTGTCCAATGCGAAAGAATCAATGACTGAAACATGGAAACATTCTTCACCCTCATCATGAAGTTTCATTTCTTTGAAAACATTAAATGTTACCTTCTCATCATGAACTCTCATAGTAAGCTCTCCCTTTTGAACATCAATTAATGTTTTTCCTGTAGCAAGGAATGGTCTCCCCAAAATAATAGGTGCATCTCTATCTGCCTCATAATCAAGCACAATAAAATCAGCAAGAAAAATAAACTTTCCAACCTTTACCAACACATCTTCAATTTTTCCATCGAAGGATGTGCAAGTGATCGCAAAGTAACAGGACGCGTTGGACGAACTTCACCAATTCCAAGCTTCGTGAAAATAGATAAAGGCATTAGGTTAATACTTGCTCCAAGATCACACAAAGTCATACCAAAGTAAGAATCACCAATGGAACATGGAATGTTAAAACTTCCTGGATCCTTCATTTTTGGAGGTAATTTGTTTTGCAAGAAAGAAGCTGCACTCCTTTGTAAGTGCTACTGTCTCATATTCTCCCAATCTTCTTTTCTTAGTCAAGACGTCCTTCATGAATTTCAAATAATTTGGCATTTGTTCCAAAGCTTCTACTAAAGGAATGTTGATGTGTAACTGCTTTAATAAGTCCAAAAACTTTTTGAACTGCACATCTTTATTTTTCTTCTCAAACCTCTCCCGGATAAGGCATTTTCAGCACTTCGGACCTTCCTGGAATATGATGCTGTGGCGATGCTATAGCATCAGAAATTCCAGTAGCTACTTTCTCTTCCTATTGAGACATTTTCAGCACTTCGGACTTTACTGGAATATGATGTTGTGGCGATGTTGCCGACATCACTACAACATCGATTCGGCAGCAGACTTTTGCTCATCAAAATTATTTTCCGTTACAAAATTTTCTCACGGTTTTGGATTGATGAGTGCTCTGTTTTCTGCCCAAATTTTTCGTAGGATTCTCTAATACTTTCCCACTTCTTAAAGTCACAACTTTGCAATGTTCCATACCTTCTCTTCTTGGATTCTCGGTGTCACTTGGTAAAGTTCCTTGCTTGTCTACTCTTCAATTCAAGCCAGCTGCCCCATTTGATTTTCTAAAGTCCTCACTATAGATGATAATCCTTGAATTGTAGTATCGGTTCTAGCCATAAACTCTTTCATCATATTTTCAAGTGAATTCAAAGGATTGTTTTGTGGAAACCGCTGTTGCTTTGCATTGGCTGTGAAAATCCCGGAGGATAAACTAGTCTTGCAGGCATCATAGATCCACTTGGGGCACCTTGGTTACTCCATGAAAATTTAGGATGTTGCCTCCATGTTGGATTGTAGGTGTTTGAATTTATGCCTCCCCTGTTCCGGTTTTCCATATAACACACTGAGGCTGGATTGAATGGGCAGTTTTCAAAAATGTGTCCTTCATTACAATAGACACAAGAAACCTCTTCCACTGGACCTGCGTTTGAAAGGCTTGATTGTTGTCCACCTTGCTTACCCATTTGCATGTTCATATTTTTCAACATATGAGAGATGGATGAAACTTGGGCTGCCAATGAAGAAATAGCATCCATCTCTAACACTCCTGCAACTTTCCTTCCCATGGGCAGCCTAGAAGTGGGCCATTGATAATTGTTATTCGCTATTCTTTCATTAATTTCATAGGCCTCATTGTATGACTTGGACAGTAAAGCTCCGCTGGCTGAAGCATCTACAATGACTGTGAGCATTTAAACCATTATAGAAAGTTTCTATTTGAATACAATACGGGATTCCATGATCTGGACACTTTCTAAGTAAATCTTTGAACCTTTCCCACGCTTCATACAAAGATTCATCATCAAGTTGTTGGAAAGAAGTAATTTCATTTCTCAACTTAGCATTCTTTGTTGGAGGAAAATACTTCATCAAAAACCTCTCGTTAATTGCTGCCAACTGTTTACAGATCCGACAAGTAGAGAATTCAACCATTCCCTTGCCTTGTCTCGTAAGGAAAATGGGAACAGTTTCAGTCTTAGAACATCTGCAGAAATTCCGGGCAGCTTGAAACAGTCGCTAACATCCATAAAATATCCGAGATGCAAATGCGGATCCTCTATTGGTAACCCACTGTACTGACCCACAAATTGTAGCATTTGAAACATCACTGGTTTTAGTTCAAACTGGGGTGCCTGAATTTCCGGTGGTGCAATTCCAGAATTTAGCTCGGGAAAAACTGGAGTAGCATATTGCCTAATGGACTTATTTCTGTCATCTGCAAGCACTACAGGATTTTGTTCAATTCTTCATTGTAATTGATGAGCCTCATTCTGTTGCTCCATGGTTATTGCTTTCTTTAATTTCTCTTGTTCTCTTCTTGCCGCTCTAAAAGTTCTTTCAATTTCGGGATCTTCAAGTAATAATTCAGCTTCCTTATTATTGTATCTTGTAATCATGCAAAGCTGAATTTTTTTCTATAAAGACCAACAAAAGATCCAAGTTAATACAAATAAAAATGAACCACACAAATATCACCAACATCACAATTAAACTAAGAACAATCCCCGGCAATGGCTTCAAAAACTTGTTGTGAAAATTATGAAACACAAGTGCAAGTGTACACTATCAACAAGTAGTATAGTACGATGTACTAGATATCGATCCCTCGGAGATTGCTTAGTGAAGACTGTGAAGTGTGTGTGATGAGGTGTGGAACAAAAGGTGATCAAATAGATGAATGGTTGATTAAGTCTACTAGGAAGAGAATGCAATTTAAGTCGAAAATAACAAATAAATGCAAACAACCATAAGCGGAGGAATACGTAAATTAGCAATTACATCAAGATAAAAAGATGAGGAAGTACTGAACAAACACAGAGAAAATGAGTACTAGGCTAGCTTCCATTTTAGGTATGCATTAAAAATGGCCAATGTTGTACTGATGTTATAGCATTGCTACGGCAATTAATCCAGAATTCCTAAAGTATATGCATGTTTTTCAATATCCCATAATTCCAGTCCACAAATATCAATTCATATGTCTATGCAATTCATATAAGAGGCATCCAATTCAAGCTCATGAACTCCTATGGACTATGCAAGGCAATAGTATATGTCTATACTACCACATAATTGAATCCAACAAGATCAATCAAGCACCATTCAAGTATTTTGTCCATTAATCTCAATCCTTTCATATTTAAAGACTAACTCAATTGCAACCAATGATAATCAATCAATAGTGACAAATAACATTATAAATACTTGAATGAATTGTCAAAGCATGCCTTACACCAATACCACATCTCAAAAGATATTCATACCCAAAGTTGAAACTAGCCTAGTAAATAAAAACTTAGCTCATGGTGCAAAAAGCAGACTCTCTCAAGTATGCAAATGTATATGATAACGCTAAATTTGGTAATGTTTTGGAAGGGTATTTGTGCATAATTGTTGAGGATTATTAGAGTAAATTGAGATAAATATATTAATTGTGCACTTGATTGTGATATTTTATGTTTTCAGGAAGTTTGTGGAGCTAATTGATCAAAGGAGTGAAGTTCGGGGACTAAATATGCAATTTCCGGAAAGATGTACAAAAACAGCCCATGAACACGCGCTCGGCATCATGAACACGCCCATCCAGCAGCATGAACACGCCCAGCCAGCAGCATGAACACGGGCGTGTTTAATTTGCATTTTTTTATTTTTTTTATTTTTACGCCCGTAATGGACAAGGGGCCACGCCCGTAATGATGCTCTGTCTAGAATCTTTTTTTTGTAAAAATTACTATTTTACCCCTGTTTTGGTTATCTATAAATATTGGGATTTTTACCATTATTTGAGGTTGGATTAGGTTAGATATTGGCTGGTATTAATATTGGATTATGCTGAATTGTTAAGTCATTGTAAGGTTTGGTAGAACTTAGAGAGAGATCTATACTTTAATTTTCCAATTTTCTTAGAGATCATTCTCTACTTGTTGTAGTATTGAGTATCTTGGGGTTAATTTGGTGAGTTTGCCTCGATCCGTAAGGAAATTTACTGAATATATTCTAGGGTATTTGGGCTACACAAATTGAAGATCCAAGTTGAAGAAGCAAAGAAGAATCAAGAGAAGGAGTTGAAGAGGAAGAAGGTTTAATGTCTATGTTCCACTTTCCCCTTTTCTTCTTTTATTCCTTGTTATTCTTTGTAATTAGTTAACCAACCTTAGGAATTCTCATTTCTACATTTCTTATAGGTAGATTTGGTTGGTTTTATTTTACAAATTACTTGAGATATTGTGATGTTCTTGGATTGAATGATTGTGGTTTTATTAATTCAAATTGCAATTTCATTGATGACTTTAGATCTGAATTTTATCTTTAGCACAAGTCTTGATGTGAGATTGTGGTTTCGGATTAACACTAATTGTTAGGCCGGAACCAAGATATACGATTAGTGCCAAGTTGATGTGATTAATTTCCTATTGATGGACCGGAACCGGGATGATTGATGGGAGAATTGATCTTGTCAATATTCAAGTGTTCTTAATCTAGGAATTTCTTGCCACGAACCGTATGGAAGAGATTCTACTTTAGACTTGATTTTGGCGGAGCTATGATACTAGATCCAAGATTATCCTATACTTGGTATTTTGTATCCTCTTATTTCACCTATATTTTACAAAGAATTCCTCCCAACCTTTGTACTTGCCTTATTCTTTACTTTGTTCATTTACTTTGCTTTCTAGGATTTAGAATTCAATCTTATCATTCTTGATATTGGTTGATTTACTTGTTGAATGATCCTTAATCACAAATCATATTCATAGTTAGTTTGATTATATTTTCCACACTAGAATTTAATAGAAGTCTTAGGGAAAAATGATTTTTATAAATTTAAAATCTGAATACCACCTTATTTACTAAACTATATCGATAGGTGCTCTGCCTTATTGAGTTATTTTATTAGTGACAAACTTATTTTAATCTTAGAGATTCCTATTATTTTTAGTATTATTTATCCGATTATTTATATTATTTTTATTATTTATATATAACTCAAAATTACACATCATATTTTTGGCGCCGTTGCCGGGGAAGCCTATTAATTTTCGTGATGTTTTTCCTCTAAGTTCGTTGTAATTTTTGGGAAAAATTTTCATCAACGGTGTGAAATTTATAACGAATTAATTTTGATATGATTTGTTTTATGATATCATTCTCAAGTAACTTTTACCTTTTCATGTCTAATTCTTAGAATATCTTTTATCTCTTTGATAGATCTTAGATATTTGCTTGATCGATTTTATTTCATTTAGTTTAGTTGTTTTCAATTTCATTTGTTTCTTATTTTTAGTTGAGTAGTTTAATTTTGATTCTTTGATTTTTTCTTATTCTTACATTAGTAGTTTTCTTTTGTTACTTGTATTTTGTTTCTCTTGCTTTCATATTAATTCTTTTTCTTAGAATTTTTCTTACTTAGATTATAGATTTTTGGATTTAGATCTTAGGTTAGATGATTTAGTATCATGATTTTTAGGTTTAGTTAGTGTATGGTTTCTTTTGTGAATTTAGATTTTGCATGGTATTGTAATTAATGGTATATAGATTTGTTAGTTGTTGTAATTGCATTTCTTTTTGTTCTTCATGAATAGCATATAGTTTGTATGTATATGTTTTACTTCTATCATATAGACATTTTGCATGATCAATTAGAAAATTCAAATGCATGAACTTGTTGTTCTATTTTCCAGTGGCTAGATGTTTTTGTATACTTTTGTACACTGAATTTTCAGTAAAATTATTTGTGGGCAGTCCAGTAACATTTGGTTTGCACTGCTGCTGAAATGTTTAATTCTGAAATTTGTGGTATGCTTGATTTTGTTCAGTTTTTGCTGAAATTTTCGGCAGTACAGTGGCAGAATTTTTACATCACTGCTGCCTAATATTTAATCCAGTAGTTGTTACATGTCTTGTTCTGTTTTTGCATGAGTTGTAGTTAGCTTGTATATTTATCATATGCATGGAATTGAATTAGGCAGTATACTGTACATATATATTGTATGAATTGTTTTTTATGCTTTGAAATTTTAATTTGCATATACTGTAGGTAGTTTGCTAAAATTTTCATGGTAGTAGCTTATAGATTCATGCGTACAGTAGGATTTATGAATTGTATCTACTTTACTTTCCATGTCATAAGTTTGTATATTAGTTCATAAAGATTGCATTTAATCATTTTGTATAGTTAATAACATTTTGCATAATTAGTTTAGCTTAGCTTAGTTTGTCTTTGCATTACAATAGTTTTTGTATGTTTTGTTTTTCACTTCATTAAATAGCAAATACATGACGTTTTCTGTTTGTACTACATTTTCCAATAGTTTAGTGCATGGTTGTATTGTACTTTCTTTTGCATGGTTGTGCATGAATTGTTTGTAGATGCATTAGTTTGTCTTCTTTGGTAGTTTAGTTTGCATTTAGTTTTCTAATATTTCCATGGCAGTAGCTTTAGTGTTTAGAATGCATTTTAATTTCAATTTCGTATAGTACATAGCTTTTTGCATGCCATTTTCTTTTGTGCATTTTAATTCTAGTGTACATGTGTTCTGTTTTTGGTGTATAAATTTTTGTGGGCTGCTATTTACTCTGTTTTGCAGAAATTTCCAGTAGCTATGTGGTTAATTCCTCTGTTTTATTCAAAATTTCAGTAGCTAATCTATGTACAACTCTGTATTTTTCTCTGTTTTGCTAAAATTCCAGAACTGAAATTTTATTTCCCCTGCTTTTTCCCCTGTTCTTTCTACCCGAGAGCATGCCAAATTTTCTTTTCATTTTCACTTCTTCATATTAATTTCCAGAATTCATTTCCTATCCATTTCTTTTCCTTTTCTATTTAATTCTTGCATGCTTATTAAATCTTTTCAATTCCTTCTCCATTTTTATTTCTTTCTATCTTATACATTTCATTCCATTCTTCTTTTATTCTTTCATTCTTTTTCTTCTTTCTTTCATTCAATTAATTTAATTCATTTTCTTTTCAGTATTTTTGATTAAGATTAGCATTATTTAATAATCTTATATTTTATTTCCTTTTATCCTTACTAATCTCTCTTTTCTTGTTTTGTAGGTAATGTGATTTATTTATCTTGTTTTTCTTGTTCTTTTAATTTCTTTACTAGATCGTTTGTAGTAGGACATTTTGAATTTTGTAATTTCTTTCTTTCTTTGTTTTGTTCTATTCTATCTTTCTTAATTGTTTGTTGAAGGTAAAACAGGAATAAATAGGTTTCGCTACAAAACCTGGAAATGCAAGTGGGACAATTGTCCGGGCAATTTTCGAACGAGGAAAAATGATTACTCCCTAACAGCACCAGAACAAAATTCCATCAAATAAATCGAAAGATGAGGTTGTTAGGGAGGACAAAGCGAGCCTTATAAAAGTCTTTGAAGAAGGAAGAAGCTCCTAAGAAAGGAACAAAATAAGTTCCAAGCATGCTTGCTCGGAAACAAGATTTGTCTTTCTTCCCTTTCCTTTTACCGCTTTTATCGAGTCATACTTGGTTTTTGGCGTTTAATATTTGTCTATATCGCTTTATTAGTGGCTGGATGTTCCAGTATAGGTTTTATTATCCTGTTTGTTATGTTAAATTCCCGGATTTTCCGGATAGGGTTTATTTGTTTTATTTATTTACTTTTTAGTTGATTTTATTTATTTTTACTTGGTTTATGTACTATTTGATTTATTAGGATTTTTATGATTATCTTTTGTGTTCATAGTTTACTTTCCCGTTTTGAAAAAAAAAAAAAAAAATTTTTGTTTTTATTTTTCTAGTTTTTCGCACTTATTCCCGTTTTGTATTTATAGTTTTCTCGCACTTATTTATTTTTTCTAAAATAAGTTTTGGGGTATTAGCTTTTACACTGAGGACAGTGCAATTTTCAAGTTGTGGGGTAGGTGTGTGCTCGTTTTATCTCAATTTTCAAATAATTTTTCAAAAAAATTGCTCGAATTTTTTCAAAATTTTCAAAATGATTAGTTTACTTGAAAAGATTATTTTGTGAACTTTGTTTTGGAATTTGATTTGCTTAGCCGATGATAGATATCGGTTGTTGATTGTTGAAAGTCTCGAGGTTTGATTTAGTTCATTTTCTTGATACTTGGTACGAGCATGATTATAGGAAAATCCCAAAAAACTCTTTTGACACAGCTATTCTTGGTTGGTTGTTCCGATTAGTGGACTACTTTTTGACATTTATTTGAATAGTATTAAGTCTTTTGGGAATGGAAATGACTTGAATGTTCACTTGAAAAATTCTTTGAGAGACTTGCCACATTTTATTATTTTCGTTGAATAAATTGTTGAATAAAAGGTTGTTTTGCATGTATCCTTTGCTACTTGAGCACCGCTCCTTATGGGAATTGAATGCCCGGTGCCCTAAGGTCCTCGGGATCTAGGAGTCATCGGAGTGGAACTCGTTACAAGGGTAGTTAAAGTTGATATTGTTAAGCAAACAATAAAAACCTTGAATAAAAGAGAATAAATTGAATAAAAATTTACTTTTGAATAAGTGGCTTGTTTCTTGAGATTTGATTGTGATTATTTCTCGTTGTTGAAGTTTTTGATCGACCGAACCACTATTTGAGTAATTTGCTTCGGGAAGAAATTTGCTATTTGGATCACTAATTGAGATAGATCACACACTTCACTCAGGATGCTTTTATGATCATATCTTGTATTTAAGTTGAAAATGATTTGTTCAAATTGATTTTTCTTGACTTAAACATGAAAACACTTGATGAGGTATAGAAGTGAATCATTCCTTAAACACTTTGTTTATGAGATCTTTGAAAAGTAAACTAGTTAGTTTGAATTCTTTGAGAAAACATTTATGCACTTCTCTTCAAAGATTTGTTTGTTCAAAATTCTTTCTTTGATTTGCTTGAGGACAAGCAAAGGTTAAGTTTGTGGGTATTATGATAACGCTAAATTTGGTAATGTTTTGGAAGGGTATTTGTGCATAATTTTTGAGGATTATTAGAGTAAATTGAGATAAATATATTAATTGTGCACTTGATTGTGATATTTTATGTTTTCAGGAAGTTTGTGGAGCTAATTGATCAAAGGAGTGAAGTTCGGGGACTAAATATGCAATTTCTGGAAAGATGTACAAAAACAGCCCATGAACACGCGCTCGGCATCATGAACACGCCCATCCAGCGGCATGAACACGCCCAGCCCAGCGGCATGAACACGGGCGTGTGGTTTATTTTGCATTTCTTTATTTTTTTATTTTTACGCCCGTAATGGACAAGGGGCCACGCCCGTAATGATGCTCTGTCTAGAATCTTTTTTTTGTTAAAAATTACTATTTTACCCCTGTTTTGGTTATCTATAAATATTGGGATTTTTACCATTATTTGAGGTTGGATTAGGTTAGATATTGGCTGGTATTAAGATTGGATTATGCTGAATTGTTAAGTCATTGTAAGGTTTGGTAGAACTTAGAGAGAGATCTATACTTTAATTTTCCAATTTTCTTAGAGATCACTCTCTACTTGTTGTAGTATTGAGTATCTTGGGGTTAATTTGGTGAGTTTGCCTCGATCCGTAAGGAAATTTACTGAATATATTCTAGGGTATTTGGGCTACACAAATTGAAGATCCAAGTTGAAGAAGCAAAGAAGAATCAAGAGAAGGAGTTGAAGAGGAAGAAGGTTTAATGTCTATGTTCCACTTTCCCCTTTTCTTCTTTTATTCCTTGTTATTCTTTGTAATTAGTTAACCAACCTTAGGAATTCTCATTTCTACATTTCTTATAGGTAGATTTGGTTGGTTTTATTTTACAAATTACTTGAGATATTGTGATGTTCTTGGATTGAATGATTGTGGTTTTATTAATTCAAATTGCAATTTCATTGATGACTTTAGATCTGAATTTTATCTTTAGCACAAGTCTTGATGTGAGATTGTGGTTTCGGATTAACACTAATTGTTAGGCGGACAGGATATACGATTAGTGCCAAGTTGATGTGATTAATTTCCTATTGATGGACCGGAACCGGGATGATTGATGGGAGATTTGATCTTGTCAATATTCAAGTGTTCTTAATCTAGGAATTTCTTGCCACGAACCGTATGGAAGAGATTCTACTTTAGACTTGATTTTGGTGGAGCTATGATACTAGATCCAAGATTATCCTATACTTGGTATTTTGTATCCTCTTATTTCACCTATATTTTACAAAGAATTCCTCCCAACCTTTGTACTTGCCTTATTCTTTACTTTGTTCATTTACTTTGCTTTCTAGGATTTAGAATTCAATCTTATCATTCTTGATATTGGTTGATTTACTTGTTGAATGATCCTTAATCACAAATCATATTCATAGTTAGTTTGATTATATTTTCCACACTAGAATTTAATAGAAGTCTTAGGGAAAAATGATTTTTATAAATTTAAAATCTAAATACCACCTTATTTACTAAACTATATCGATAGGTGTTCTGCCTTATTAAGTTATTTTATTAGTGACAAACCTATTTTAATCTTAGAGATTCCTATTATTTTTAGTATTATTTATCCGATTATTTATATTATTTTTATTATTTATATATAACTCAAAATTACACATCAGTATACATTCTCAAAATCTAGTTAATTCTCAAAAACAAGATTTAAAAGAAATACAAACGATGATCGCTAGAGTTTGGTTCACTAATCTCTTAGCTAGATGAACTCCAACTTCTTCAATCTTTGATGATCAATGAATTCCTTGCATGTTCAAGCTTCTTCCTCTCTTTTTTTTCCCTCGGATCTGCTCTTTAATTCCAGAATTTCGTCTGGAATTTTTCTCTTTCTTTTTTTTTCTCTCTGCCGAGATGCTTGCTTTTTAATTGCAGAATTTCTTTTGACATTTTCTCTCCATTTTCTCTCTCTGCCGAGCTTCCTGCTTTTCAGTCCACCACATGCCTTTCCAGATTATTCTTTCACTTTTTCTCCTTCTTTTTCGTCATTCCAATATTCCCATTAATTTCCAGATCACCTCCCATTGTATTTTTCTTCCTTTTCTTAAGTAATTGGGCTTCTTCAATTTTCTTTTATTTTTCTTTCAACCCATTACTTCTTCTTACAAATTTTAAAGCCCAATACCTTTATTTTCACTTTGCATCATTCCTTGATTTCCAACTAAGTTCCTCAATTTCGTTTTTCTTTCTCCTTTAGCCTTTGAATCTCACTTGATAATCTCAAATTCAGCAATTTCCCTAAATAAAACAAAAGCACAACAATTAATAAAAATAGACACAAAATTCCTCAAAATAAAAGCTTCATCACTCATTCTTACATGAAATCAAGTCTAAGAAATCATAATAACTCTACAAAAAGTAGAGTTATCAATGATTTATACATTTCCGGAAAGGATACGTTTTAATATAAATTGTGAATCGTTTATTGTCTTACGCTTTCAATTTGATTTCCGTATTGAGTTTATGCTTTGTAAAACATAGGTTGATGCATGATACTACAGTAGTTAATTAAATTGACAGTTTTTTTAGGAGACCCAACCGTATGAGATTAGGACTAAAAAAATTTAATATACATTGAGATAAACAAAGGAAAAATGAAAAGTCAAAGAAATAGAAAAAAAAAAAAAACACTCAAAAGTCATTAAGCATAAAGTGAGACAAAAAGACTAAAGAGATTGAAAAACATAGGCCGAAGAAGAAAATAGAGAAAAATACAAGGCTCTCGAGAAGTCAAATCCATTCCGCGATCAAATTCTTCAGGCCCTCGGAGAAATCAAATCAAATACAGACATATCGAGATCAAGCCACGACCCTCGAATCCATAACAAAAAGAATCAGCAGAGATATACAAAGATTGAAGCCGAACATCAAATATATATTATTATCTTGTAGCATATTTTTTTTTTTTTTTTAAATGATCAAAAAATTATTATTTACAATATCATCTCACTACTAGAAATTTCAAGATTTGCGACGGATTTGGCCGTCTAAAAAAACCCCATCACAATTTGCAACCGATTTGAGACGGATTTGGCTGTCGCAATTTGCGAACGATTTGCAACTGATTTGGCCATCGCATTTTGCGACCAATTTGCGACGAAAAAAGGTCGTCGCAAATAGCCGGATTTGCTACTATTTTTTTTTGGAGGAATATTATTATTATTTGGTCTATAATTTTATAAAATTATTTATAATATCTAAAAATTTATATAAATAAAAAGATTATTTAAATATAATTAAATCATATAACAATAAAAATTTTAAATAATAATATTTTAAAGAAAATATATATAAAATCCAAATAATAAAACATTCTAAATTTCATTATAATAATAATATATAAAATTCAATGAACAAAACATTCTAAATACATTTTAAATTTCATTCTAATAATAAAATATTTATAAAATCCCAATACATTATAATAATACCAATTCTAATAATATCATTCTTTGCATGTTTTTTCACTAATTTCTTGTTTGTGTTGAGCTTCTTCAGACCTTCAACATCCATGTACTCAAGACCAATTTTTTCAACTTGCAATAAATTTAAATATGCAAAATAAAATGTTAGTAAGATTTCTTTCAACAAAAAAAATGTCGAAGTGAATGCCTCATCCTCCTTCCAATTTTAGCCATATCTTCATAACCTTTTTTTTTCACTGCTTTCATAAGAAGCCAACTTATGTATACATTGGATATTAAAAATAAAATACAAATCATTATATTTGCAAAAGAAAAATTTCCCCAATCAATCTCAAAGCAAATGTTTTTTCTAAATCCAACAGCTAATAATGCATCAAAATTTTTAACCAAAAGAATGTCAACAAAATTGAGGCAACACAAGTGAAATAGACAATGGGACACTAAGAGTTAGGAAGATTTTAATCTCTTGATTATCCCTACCAATACACCCTTCATCTTTCAGCTGATCACAAAACTAATTCTCATTTTCTATCATAGTAGTGCTTAGTACAATTATTCATTCTTCCATTTAATTCATATTATTCTTGAGCCTAGAAAACAATTAATTTATTATCGGAAGCCTTTTTTCTTTTCTTGTTTTCCTCTTTCCCAAGCTCAAACATCAGGCCACCATAAGTAACATGAATGTAATATAAGCATATAAAGTTGTATTATTTCAGGTAATACATTTAACCAAAGTGGTTATCAAATCATCTTTTGGTGAAATAGCATATATATAAACATAACCCCAAAATAATTTATACTTTCACACAAAGTGAAACAATAATTTGCAAAGTAGAGTGATAAAAAGAATTCACATTATTGAGTTGCCTTTATGTGAATAAGATCCCTAAAAGCAGCTTCTATGAAGGATTTCAAGTAACATGCAAAGCTTTTCAATTGATGGCCTCTTAAGATAAGGTGGTGCAGTTATTTAAACTTCATATCTTGTAGCAATAAGCAGTTTTTTTTTTTTTTTTTTTTTTCTTTGGGTGGAGGTGGATGGGAGGTTGGAATTCCAGGAAAGGGATCAAAGAATTGAGAAACATAGAGGCCTTTAACTTCAAAACTATCGGAACATGATGAATATCGACATCACATCATTCACAAACACCAACTAGGACATGAAACACTAGAGATCATAAGGCTCAAGTATAACATGAAACTAACCACTTCTACTCTAAAGAAATGTAGAAGAAGAGAGTTCCTATTGGGTTGGTAAACTAGATTACAAGAATTATCAACAAAAATACTTGAAGAAGGAAAGAAAATAATTCCAAAACCAGTTGTCAATTGAATCCGAAAAGATCTCTACACCTCAACTTTCTTCTTGAATCCTCTTCTTGTTCCTTGAAGCTTGAATGATTGAAGTAGCTCAAAATCCTCTTGATCAAGTCACAAAACTCTACCTCATAGACCGAGGAGAGATTTCATAACCTAACTAGAAACATTTATTCACTAAAACAACCTAGGGAATTATCTAATCAAAAGTATTCAATCAAAGTAATAGAAAATTCCCCAAGTTCTATACCAAATGAAATTGAAGAAAAACCCAATATGATATTCAATATCTAAAACAATGTGAGATACTAACCAATCTAACCTCTAATCTAACCCTAATCCAACCTACAAGCTAACCCTAATCCAATATCTATCCTCTAAGCCAACCTCTAAATAATGGTAAAAATCCCAATATTTATAGATAACCAAAATAGGGGTAAAATAGTCATTTTTACAAAAAAAATGACTCGAGAACATCACTACGGGCGTAGTCACCGATGCACTACGGGCGTAGTGAGGCAATTAAGGGAACCTGGAGTAGAACAAAAAGGCGTGGGCGTAAAATAAATAAAAAAAAAAAAGTTGCACAATCAACACGCCGGTGTTCAGCCTCTTAAGCCGGACGTGTTCATGCCGCTAGTTGGGCGTGTTCATGCCTTGTCTTAGGCGTGTTCAACAATAATATCAACAAAAGGCAAAGGCAACTTCCTTTTTTAAGGCAAAGAACATGTATGAGAGCAAAGGCAAAAATTAGTACCTGGAATATCAACAATTTTATAAACAAAAGCTCTTCGATTGCAACTTCCTTTCGTTTCTCATTTAGAGTGCAATTATAATCAAGGAAGTTCTTACCTTCATCTTAGGAATCCATAGTAGAAATGGGTTGGCCCTTTTGGTTTCAATTCAAGTGGATCCTCACACGATGAAGTCAAAAATTTTCAATTTTTTATAATACCAAAGATAGATTAGGCATGATGTTTCAATAATAAGAAGGCAAAGGAAAAGAGTTCGAAATTTTATTTTTTATTTTTATTTTTTTTTTTTAATCGACTCTAGATAATCTCTAGAGTTTTTCCTAGTATGGTTTTAAAATGAATTTTCTAAAACTAGATGACCTTAATTATTTAATTCTAGATAATTTCTAAAATTAAAAAATTAGGAAACCTTATACTTAGGAAAATGAGGCCTAATTCCTCTAATCAAATCATAAAGGATAGATACTACCGTTACCAAATCATAAAGTTTCTAAAATTTTTGATCGGGAATTTTAAAAAGTTTATGAATTTAGCTTCCCCGGCTACGACGCCAAAAATCCGGTGTGTGTTTTGAGTGAGTAAAAATAAATATCAAATAAGGCAAATAATCTCACAAAACAGTGTCACATAATCAAACATAACTAAGGCGGGTACCTATATCGCACGGGATAGTAACAGGGAGTACCACGATTTTAAATTTATAAATATCGTATCCTCGGGAACGTTGGTGATAGCGGGTTAATTTCTACCAATTATGACAAATTTTAAGGTTCGGGGAATTAGTCCTATGTGTCCATTAAATTCAAGTTTGTTGATTTGAAGAGTATTTAAAACAAGAATGGAAAAACAATTGACTAAGATCTGCGATGAAGTACATATGATTAATTAAGGTGAACAATGTTCGAAAGGTCGGTTTCCAAACGGATCTAAGGCAATTATGAATTCGAATCGTCTTACTACCATACTCGAGTTATCTAAAGTGATTACCTCAATATGGGTTGTTGCAAGTAATCTTAAACCTTCGTAGATTAATTATTAAGTCGTCAATTTAATAAGTTAATCTTAAGATTTGCATTGATTACTAATTCGAGATTATAAGGCTTCCTAACTTCATTATGGTCGATGCAAGCTATTAGACCTAATCCGGGAATTTGTAAATTCTCCTATGGTTGGGTCTCCTAAACAATATGTCAATTTAATTAACTATTGTAGTATCGTGCATCAACCTAAGTTTCATAGCATAAACCGAATACGAGAATCACGTCAGCGTAAAACAATAAGCAATTCACAATGTATATTAAAATGTATCCTTTCCGAAAATGAATAAATCATTAATTAATCAATCTAATTAAAAGAGAATTCTAGGACACCAGAATGCAACTAATAAAAGGAAAATAATTACGAAAACTAAAGGAAAGAGAGAAAGAAAGGTTGTCGTTATCTTTGTTACTACAATGATGGCTTGCTCGATCCTCCAGATCCTCGCTGCCTCCACAACTCGATCCTTTGTCGTGATCTTTAGATCTTCAACACTTACACCTCCCTAAGAAATCTCGAAGCTATCCCTTATGGTCGAAGCTCAAGCTCGAGAATAAAAACGAAAATTGTGAACTGTTGAGATCTGCGAGAGTACTCGAGTTTAGACACTCGAAACTCACGTGTTCTCTGCTACTGGTGTGTCAAAGCTTGCACATGATGCCTCTATTTATAGGGGTTAGTTGGGCGGGAAAACAAAAATTTTCCAATGTGGGACATTTACAAGGCCATAGTGGCACGATGTTGCACATTGTGGCACGACACTTGTGTGGCACCTTGCTTCGCATTTGTGGCACGATGTTGCACGCATTACTCTTAAATTGCAATTTTGCCTCAAAATTTGTTCCTTTTTCAATTTTAATCCTCAAACCTTCCTGAAACAAATATAATGCAATTAGATAATATTTTCAACTAATTTCATTCATTTAACTCCATAATTAACTCGAATTGAGCGGAATTAATGTATAAAAACAAGTTATCAAAGGTTCTTTCATTAAAATCCCCACATTTTTCATACAACCCGAGCAAATTAAACAAGAAAATGGAAAATAAACAAAGAAAACAAATAACGAAAAGAAAAATGAAGAAAACAAGAAAAAAAGAAAATAAGAAAATAAAAACAAGAGAAAAGGGGAAAAATAAATGAAACTAGTCCTGTGGTGGTCTTTGGTGGATGAGATGGTTGAACCGGCGTGTCAATGAGTGATGCCGCCATCTCCTCATAGTTGAAGTCATCGGGGCAGACTCGCTGCTGAATTCGTGATATTTTCAACTGCATGTTTTGAATAGATTCCTCTATCCGAAGTTGTCTTTGCTCTACATGATCCGGCCTTGACTCTATCCTTTCTATCCTTGCCTCCATTCTTTCCCATCGGCATCTTCTCTAGCATGTCGGGACGCCATGTACCGCTCGTAATTGTTACAAGGCACAAAAGGTTGGGACTCGGGCATTGGCTGCTGTGGCGGTGACGACAGTTGGCGAGGGATGGCATACTATCCTACAACGTTTACTTCAAGTATCCCCCTGTTCGGGATGATGGTATAATCAACTGGCATAGTTCCGGCATGTTCTAGTGTAAGATCTGCTCCCTCAAAATCAAGTTCAACATACCTGGCCACCCTAGTGATAAAGGTACCCAACCCCAAATTGAACCGCCTACGACCATCGATAGCATAAGTCCTAGCAATACGAGCAATGAATCGTCCCATCTCCATAGGAATAACTCGATAGATGTGAGAGAGAATGGCCATCTCCACCAAAGTAACTGCACCAGTACTCTCTTTTACACACCATTTACCTCCTTTGGGTGGTCGTACACTACACCAGCTGCCACGTGGCAGCATCTCATTCGGACACGTCAGGTCAAATTTCCAGAAATTTCTTTTTTTTATTTTAGAAATTCAGACCTCGTTTTGACGTTCCAGAGTCGAAGTTCTAAACATGTCTTAAACTTTGTAACATCAAAATAGATATATAAAACTTGTTTAGTGTCGTGATTTGCATGCTCGGAACTTCTAAATACGAAATTCAAACAACTATGTTTTTGATAAGTCATAAATTTTCATAATTATTATATTTAATTCTCTTACCTTTTGATTAGATATCAAGCTAATTTGTGGAATTTATGTTTGTTTTAATGATAGTGGTGGAAAGTCAAAGATTAAGCAGAATTTGGCTAAAAGACTTATTCTTAGTCATCAATTATTACGAAGATGTCTTTTAGAGGAAGAATTAAAATTTGAATGGATGACTATCAACAATTCCCAAGATATTTAAAGATATATTCAAATTATCTTATCTTTATTATTTTATTAGTTATTAAGAGAGAGATAATTATCTCCCATTTTAATTAGGATTTTTATTTATTTATTATTATTCTATTAGGATTATGAAAAGTTAGTAAGAAGTTATTATTCTATTAGGATTCTGAGAAGATAGGAAAACTTTTATAAATAGGCCTACTCTACATTCTTATCTTAACCAAGTTTTCAAGATTTAGAAAGAAGAAAGATGGAGACCGCAATGACCGCCTAAGCTTCGATTCAAGACGGGGAATGATTCCAAGACAAGTTACGAGTTCATGATCTACACAAATTCGGGTTTTTAAGCTAATTTCCAATTTTGAATTCATTACTCTTAACAATTCAATATTTAGATCGCGTGATTGAATATTGATGAGGTTTTACTTAATTCTTTTGATGCTTTTTGATTAAATTGAGTTGAGATTTTATTATTTATGATTGAATTTAATCTTGGACAGTTTTGTGGCTTCACAGATTGCCTTGATATTATCACGGGTTTTAGGTTAAACTTGAATTTATTGATTAGGCGCTTGTCCTAGGATATATTTTTGTTGTTTAATTGAATTCTAACGGCTTCGTTAGTAGGTGATACGAATACAAATTAGGGCTTCCATTTAGTAGTCGATCAAGGAATTAGTTTTGAAATCTGGAAATTCATTAAGGAACGAGGAAGAACTTAAATTGAATCATTACCCTAGGATTGAAATATTTAAATCGATACTTGCATTTTTCTTATTAGTTAATTGTTTCCTACGATTTTCCAATCTAAAAATCCCTCTTTTATTGTTTTCTATGTTCTTATTAATTGATTTCAATTAGGTTTCTTAGGGAAACGACTCGGTGAACACCCTAAACTGCTCATTGATTTAATTGAATTAATCTTGGCCGATTTGACGACAATCGTGTAATTCTAAAACCCTACCAAGATTTTGGCGTCGTTGTCGGGGAAGCCATAATCGTTAAATCATAATAAGAATCAGTCTTTTTTTTTTTTTAGTTGTTTGAAAATTTTTTTTCGTCGTTTTTGGTTTTGTGTTTATGTAGAAATTTGAAAATTTCGGTTTTTATTACCTTGTTCACGCACCTTGTTCTAGTAAAAAAAAAAAAATTTCCGATTACGCTGATTTTTGTTATTCAAAGGTTTTGGGTCATGGGGAACAAAACTCACTGCTATAAGAAGTGAACCAACTCTATTTTTGGCCAAATTCCATCGTTTTGATCACTTTATCGAATTTCCAAGTATTTTTAGTAATTTTTGTTAATTTTTAGTATGTTTGCATTTGTTATTTGTATCATTGGGTGTTATATTACATTTGTACATTTCATCAACAACTAACCAACAAAGAATGGAGAGAAAACATGATGAATTAACATATTGGGTAAGACGATTTGCATGGGAACAGAGGCAAACACACTTTTCTACCACTCTTTGTGGTATATGTTCATCATATATGCATCCTATAGAGTATTGTCCTCAAAGGTATGATCCGTATTCATCAACTTATGATCTTGGATGGAGGGATGACATAAAAAACATATATGAACATGCTTGGGGACAACAACCACAACAACAGAATTCAAGAACTGATACTAGTCTTGAAGATTTAGTTAAACAATTTGCAACAAGCCAGTCTTCAATTTCAACAGAGAATAGATTCAAGTATACAAGAATTGCAAACACAGATTAGTTAGCTTGTTACTAGTCTTAATGAGGTGCAAAGTCAAGGTTTTGAATAGTTGTCATCTCAACCGATTCAAAACCCAAAAGGTAATATAAGTTCTGTTATGTTGGGAACTAAGGAAGAGTTACAGGATCCAGTAAGTTCTTAAGAACCATTTTCTTCAAATCATGAAGTAAATATGTTAGATTTGTCATCTAATGATTCTTATGATGATTATGTGTGCATTGATTTGCTTTCTGATTTTCCTGATTTTGTTGGAATAGATGATACCATTGATTTCTCTCATTGTTCTCTTGGATCTAATAAATGTCATGCATGTTGTGAAATTGAAGATTACTTGAAATGTGTTCAGAATGAGGAAGCTCCTCATTTAGATTCTATTGATTCAATTGATGCTATTGATGCTCTTGATTATGTTGATCTTGTTGATTCTATGGATGATGATTGTTTTGGACCACATGTTGACAATATTACTGAGATAAAATCCACTATGATGCTTCCATTCATTCAGGAACCACCCACATTAGAGTTTAAACATTTACCAAACATTTACCAAACCGCCTTATTATCATTGGTAATAACCCGAGAACTTGATCAAGAGAATAAGTTGCTTAAATTGTTACAAAATTATAAGAATGTAATTTTGTGGACATGTGCGGATATTGTTCATTTTCTAGTTTTCCATGAGATACTTGCACATTCTAGTAAACATCAAGTTAAAAAAGTTGAGGGGGAAATCTAAATTTTGTTTTTGGGATGATTTATACATGTAGGCGTATATGCAATGATCCCGTAATTAAGACATGTCTTCCTATTCATGAATTTCCTTCTCTTTTAAAATTATGTCATATACTTTCATGTGGTGGTCATTTTGGTACTCGAGTATTTTGAGGAAAATATTAGCGGCTTATGAAAATTCAAGAAAACACAAGAAAAGAAATTTTATGAAGGTTTTCAAGAGCATACGGTGGAGGAGCTCCAACCGTTCTGTCACCTACATCGATACCACCAGTGTTTCTTTTCCCTTCTCTTGTTTCATTTTGTCCTATATCTATATATTTGTTTTACATTGAGGACAATGTTGCATTCAAGTGTGGGGAAGAACATATTTATTATGCTTTCTTCTTTTGTTTTGCTTGTCTCTTTTCTTTTTTCCATTTAATTTTTTTAAAAAATAAAGTTTTCCTTCTTGTTTTGTTTTTGTTATTTTCTCAACTTACTTTTAGCTTACCTGAGAAGATATATTGATGAGTGATTATGAAAGTTTGATTTACTCCGCCTATGATATTTGCTAATTATCAAAATGCTAAGATCTTGAGGGTTGATTTGGTTAAATTTGTTGGCGCTTGATACTAGCTTGGTTATAGGAAATCTACGATTATTTGTCCACATCTAGTTTTGATGAGTCGTTTGATTGATGGATCACTCTTGAAACACTTAGTTGATGGTATTAGATCGTTTGGGGTTTGTGATGACCGTCGTGAGTTGCTTGGAAGGATTTTGAGAAAAAATGCCACCAATATAAATTGATTTTAATAAAGAAAAGAAAAATTGATTTAACTACTCGAGAATCACTTGATGGGAACTTAATGCCAGTACCCTAAGGTCCTTGTGATATGGGAGTTGCCGGAGTGGAACTCGCTACATGGGTAGTTCATATTGAAAGTAAAACAACATCCATTGCACTAAATAATAATAAGGTTAGTCTGCGAGTATTCTTGATTACTTGAGAACCGCTTATGAAGGGAACTTAATGCCCGGTACCCTAAGGTCCTTGTGATTTGGGAGCTACCGAAGTGGAACTCACTACATGGGTAATTTAAGTTAATATGTGAAAGTAGTGGAAACCATAAACATTTATTATAAGTACTAACTAAAAGTGGCACCCAACTTCAGATTCTGAAGGGTGATTGTGATTAGTTGTTATGAATTCTGATTGATTGAGTTATTGTTGTATTGAGTTGTTGAGAGGGAAGTCTTGATTGAATGATATGTCAAAATTGGACACACACTACACCTCGGAGAAATTTTATGATTGAGCAAGTATTGAATGGATATGAGTTTGGTGTGTGTTTTGAGTGAGTAAAAATGAATATCAAATAAGGCAAATAATCTCACAAAAGCAGTGTCACAAAATCAAACACAACTAAGGCAGAAGTACCTATCGCATGCGAGATAGTAACACGGGAGTACCACGATTTTAAATTTATAAATATCGTATCCTCGGGAATGTTGGTAAAGGCTGGTTAGTTTCTACCAATTATGACAAACTTTAGAGTTCGGGGAATTAGTCCTAGGTGTCCATTCAATTCGGATATGTTTGAGTAAAAGAATAATAAAGATAAGAATGGAAAATAATTGACTAAGATCTCTAATGAAATATGTATGATTAATTAAGTTGAACAATGTTCGAATGTGTAGCTTGCAAGTAGATCTAAGGCAATTATGAATTCGAAGTGTCTTACTACCATACCCGAGTTATCTAGAATGATTACCTCAATATGGTGGTTGCAAGTAATCCTAAACCTTTTAGATTAGCTATTGAGGCGTCGATTCAACAACATAATCTTAAGATTTGCATTGATTCCAAAACCCAAGATTATTGAAGCTTCCTAACCTCGGTATGGTGGCCACAAGTTATTAGTCCTAATCGGCAACTGTTAAATCTCCTATGGTGGAACTCATTAACAAACCATCAATTCAATTAACTATTGTAGTATCATGCATCAACCTAAGTTTCATAGCATAAACTCAATACGAGAATTAAATCAAAGCGTAAAACAATAAGCAATTCATAATGTATATTAAAAACATATCCTTCCTAGGAATATATAAAGCATTAATCAATCAATCAAAATAAAGAGTACCTTAGGACACAAAATCATAACATATAAAGGAAAAGTAATACAAGAAACAAAAAAAGGAAAGAAGAAAGTTGTCGTGTTGCTCTCATCTGCTTCCACGGACCGGCTTAATCCTCCGGACCTCCGAGACTCGTACTCCGGATCCTTATCCCGCTCTGAAGATCTTCAACTATCACTCCCCTCAACTAAACTATAGGGTATCCCTTTGGTGGGAGGCCAACCCTACCCTCGAGAAGAAAGAAAAAAAAATGGCGAATCTCGACTAGAGCTTATCACGAAATTCCTATGGGCTAGGAACTCGGAAATGCCTCGTTCGAGTGATCTGTGTGTCAAGCTTGCACATGATGCCTCTATTTATAGGAGTGATAACATCAAATATGATCATGATTTGAGATATAAATTGTGCATGATTTGTGATAATAATTGTATAAATTGAGATAAATTGATTCGATTTTCGGTTTAATTGCAAATATTTTCTGTGTAACTCAAGCTAACTTGGTGAAAAAGATAAATTCAGAGGCAAAAGTGCAACATTCGGGAAATGTGCTACGCCCGTGGATGATGTCTTACGCCCATATCTTAGTAACGCCCGTGCCCTTTGTGCATAACGCGCGTATCCGATTAAACGCCCGTTGCCTTGTGTGTGCATTACGCCCGATGGATTAACCGTCTTCCTTACGCCCGTGGCACTGGATCAAACGCCCGTAAGAGTAAGCGCTAAACATAGGAGAGAGAGGGCTACGCCCGTAAGGATGTCTATCGGAATATTTTTTATGTAAAATGACATTTTTGCCTCGGTTTATAGATCTATAAATACTATGAATTTTTAGCTTTATTTAGATTGCTTGTATTAAGGTTGGATTATGCTGAATTGTTAAGACATTGTAAAGGTTTGGTAGAACTTAGAGAGAGATCTATACTTGTTTTTCCAATTTCTTAGAGATCACTTCTCTACTTGTTGTAGTATTTGAGTATCTTGGGATTAATTTGGTAGATTTGCCTCGATCCGTATGAAATTTACTGAATATATTCTAGGGTATTTGGGCTACACAAATTGAAGATCCAATTTGAAGAATCAAAGAAGAATCAAGAGAAGGAGTTGAAGAGGAAGAAGGTTTAATGTCTATGTTTCACTTTCCCTTTCTTCTATTATTCCTTGTTATTCTTTGTAATTAGTTAACCAACCTTAGGAATTCTCATTTCTACATTTCTTATAGGTAGATTTGGTTGGTTTTATTTTTTACAAATTACTTAAGATATATTGATGTTCTTGGATTGAATGATTGTGGTTTTATTGATTGAATTGCAATTTCATTGATGACTTTAGATCTGAATTTTATCTTTAGTACAAGTTTTTGATTTGAGATTGTGGTTTCGGATTGACTAATTGTTAGGTGGAACCGGGATATACGATTAGTGCCAAGTTGATGTGATTAATTTCCTATTGATGGACCGGAACCGGGATGATTGATGGGAGATTTGATCTTGTCAACATTCAAGTGTTCTTAATCTAGAATTTCTTGCCACGAACCGTATGGAAGAGATTCTACTTTGGACTTGATTTTGGTGGAGCTATGATACTCAGATCCAAGATTATCCTATACTTGGTATTTGTATCCTCTTATCTCACCTATATTTTACAAAGAATTCCTCCCAACCTTTTTACTTGCTTTATCCTTTACGTTGTTCTTTTACT